>PVLA01000620.1:0-140000 GCA_004027455.1 Hydrochoerus hydrochaeris
ACACTGACAATGTGGTTTTTTGTTTTTTTAACAATGTGGTTTTAAACTGGCAAATATTTCTATAGAACAAAGTATTAGGGAACAAATTTAGAGACAGTTGACATTTAAAATATTTTTATTAATGGCTTTTCCTCTGCATTATTAAATACTTATTTAATAAGATTAAAATATCTTAACACACTGGCAATGTGTTTTTAAATTGGCAAATATCTATATATGACAAATTTCCTGAGAGTTTCTCATTACTATTGTATCAGATTAGGCATTTTATGTACTTTTAAATACTAGTAATTACATTTTGTTGTATATAGACTCATGCAGAAATTTCAACGTTTCATATTTTAAACAGGTTTTATTATAAGAATATGAGTATGTTCTCTTAAGATTTTTATCTTTAAGGATATTTATTTTATTTTCTTTCTACTGCCTTTAAAAATCTCTTCTAGGACTGGAAATATAGCTTAGTAATGGAGTGCTTGCTTTTGTGCACTAGGCCCTAATTTAGTTTCTAGCATCAAAAAAGAAAAAATACTCAGGTGACATAATTGTTATAACCCTTTACCTTATAACTGAAGTACATTGACCATTGATTTTGATCCTACTGTTGTTGCCCTTTTTTGTGCACATTACTTTCAGAATTCTTGGAATGGCCAGTGCTCATACTTTACTTTGCCTAGACAGAAATCTGGAAATGACACTGCTGCTTTCAAGTAGTCGTCTATCAGAACTTACTATTTTTTGTTTGTTTGTTTTGGGAGAGTTTCATTGATTGGTTGGGGTTTTTTTTGTTTGTTTGTGTGTTTTTGAAACAGTGTCTATTAGTGCAAACCAGCCTTGAAGTCTGTGTACATCAGGCTGATCTTGACTTTGTAGTTTTGTGTTAGCTTCCCAAGTGCTGAGATTACTGGCATGTGCTACCATGTCCAGTTAGAATTCATTTTTTAAAATAATCAAGAGGAGGCTCAAACAAGAGGATTGCAAGATAAAATCTTGCATGAACAACTTAGCAAGACTTTCTCAAAATAAAAAAGATGCAACTCAGTGCAAAGGGCCTGAGTTCAATTCTCAGTACTACAGTCAGCCAAGCAATCAGTATTAAGTGATCATAAAAACAGCTTTTTGGAGATACAAAAACATTGTGTCACCATCACTACTCTCTCAACTCTGGCTGTCTCCTGTACTAGGCAGTCAATACTTTGTATCTCTGTAGATTTACTTGTTCTGGGTATTTTAAAACTCACCTTTTTCTCTTCACTTTTTAGGAGATTCTGTAAGCTGGAAAATGGAATTAAAATAATTTATGATAGCAGTGAGCATGAAGGAAAAATTGGCAGCTACGGATCTATTCTCTTATGTTCACAGAAGGGTTTGCATATACTTAGATGGGTGTTATCACTGCTTTAGACAGCTATGGATGTTAGTAATAAATGCAAATGATAAGCTGAAAAGACTGTTCCAAGGCTAGGTCTTAGGTTTTCCTAGTTAGGTTCTACTTTACCACCTTTTGTATTGTTTGAAGTGCTTCATAGTAATAATAGTTGCTGCAGGCATAGAAGTCATAATAATGTCTAACATTGAGTATTTACACAGTGCTTGACAATATTGTGATTTGTTTATTAATTTGTTCATTTAATCCAAGCAACATTTCTGAGCTAGATCCTATTCTACTTTATAGATGAAATTGAGGCGTACTTTCATTGCAGATGTTTGTTTTATTATTATTAAATACAGCTTACAGTCTGAAAATTACCAGTCAAGTTTTTGTTTATATGTACAGTTAATACTTTTTAACGACTTTGCAAAACATTTATTCTGCTCTTCTCTACCTTGTTTCAGTGAAATTGCTTTTGGTTACAAGGGTCTGAAGATCCTGTTATACTATATTGCTGGAAGCCTGTCAACAATGTTCCGTGTTGAATATGCATCTAAAGTTGATGAGAACTTTGACTGTGTGGAGGTAAGAACAGAAATACATTTATTTCTGTTTTCCAATTGAGTTTCAGACAGATTTTTAAATTTAAATGTTTGAAGAAGAGATTCTGGCTGGGGATTTAGCTCAGCGGCATAAGCGCCTGCCTGCCTTGCAAGCACGCAGTCGTGAGTTCAATCCCTGGTACCGATTAAAAAAAGAAGAAGAGATTCTGTAATACAGTCATTTTAAAAATCACATGATCAGTTTTTAGTCACTGAGATACTTACCTCCCTGTCATTTCAGTTAACTCTGTGATCATGATCCTTAGCCTCTTTCTTTGTTGGGTGGACCTTCTCTATAAAAATCACTTTTTTTTTTTTTTTTTGGTGGTGGTACTGGAGGTTAAACCCAGGGGTATTCCACCACCAAGCTACACCATCAACTTTTATTTTTTTAAGTTTAAAGATGGATTATTGCTAACTTGTCCAGACTGACCTTAAATCTCAACTTGCAATCTTCCTGCCTCAGCCTTTTGACAACCTTGGGTTAAAATTGTGTACTGCCTTGCCTGACCCAGCTTTTGTCTTTATTATGAACATGGAAATTAACATTTTTTCATATAAATGAAAGTAGTTAAATTTTCTTTTACTTTTGTATAGAACCTAATTTCTGACTGCATTTCTAATGTCACAGATTTTGCTAATGTATTCCTTTATGGACATAGATAATCAAGGTGATTACATTATAAAACTGTTGAATACCTGTGAACCCAGCACTTGGGAGGCTGAAATGGGAAACTTGCTGTGAGTTCAAGACCAGCCCAAACTATATCGCAAGACCCTATCTCCAACAAAACAAAACAGCTGTTTGAAATAATGTTTTCAAAAGGAGGTGAAGGTAAAGGAAGATATTAAAAAGTATACTTCTGTGATAGGCTTAGTAATATCCCCTCCCCTCAAAGATAGCTGTGTCTTAAACTATAGAACTTATGGATGTTGCCTGATATGGCGGGGGAGCATTTTGCAAGTGTGACCAAGTTAGAAATATCTAGGTGAAGCCTAAATACAACCATCTATGTCCTTATGAAAGAGAGGGAGGCAAAAGGAGATGTGATGACAGAAGAGGACAGGGCAGGGTTTCTACAGAGGCAGAATGATGTGTTCACAAGTCAAAGGATGCATAGCTGTTAAGAAGCTGGAAGAGGTAAGGTACCGATTTTCATTTAGAGCTTCTATAGAGAGTGTGGCTCTTTGATAATGACCCAGTAATACAGACTTTGGACTCTTCCTCCAGATGGAGAATAAATGTCTTTTATAAACAAATGTTTGTAGGATTTTGTTATAGCGAGTACAGGAAACTAACAGACATTTTTGTACCAGCAAGTGAAGAGCTGCTGTAATAAATAATTTAAAATATAGAGGGAACTTTGCAAGTGGGTAGAGGCTTTTGAAAAAATATATATTAACTTGAATAGACTGTAGGTAGAAATAAAGATGTCAAAAGTACTGCGAGGTAAGGTTTAGACTAAAATTAGAAGAAAACCTATGGTATCTTAGAGAATACACTTATCATAAACATGATTTTGGGTAGAATGGTGAACTTTAAAGGCATTTCTGTGACAGTTCAGAAGAAAATGAAGACCATGTGTTTGGTTGGAAATGGAAGAAAAAGAGAGCCTTGTTGTGTAATGGCAGAAAGTAGATGAATTGTGTTTTGCAGTTATGAGGAAAGAAGAATTTGTAAGGACTGAGCTCTGGTATTTAGCTCAGGATAATTCAGATAAGATTATTGAAAGTTTGGTGTCTGTTTTGCACCTGCTTATAGTAAAATAGGAAAAGAGGTAAATTGAGAGAAGAAACTGTTAAGCCAAGAGGATCCAGGACTTGAGAAATTCTCAGCTCATTCAGATTGCTGAATGTATCAGAATTAAGACATTAACTGTCAGGAAAGGTTTTGGAAGGAAAGCCAAGGTTATGGCAGGATAACCTCTGACTAGTGCTGAAGAGATTAGGCCTGATATTCACAGAGCTTCATCATTAAGCACAAGCTAAGGGCAGGGCTCTGAGAGGATCTGTGGAGGACCTTCTCTGTCTGATGGTGTGATTCTTATGACACAACATAGTGATGCATAAAGGCTTTGAGAGTCAAAACTGCAAAGTCTAGCTTGAATTGACAGAACAATATGAAGA
The DNA here is from genome assembly GCA_004027455.1 of Hydrochoerus hydrochaeris. Classification (NCBI taxonomy): domain Eukaryota; kingdom Metazoa; phylum Chordata; class Mammalia; order Rodentia; family Hydrochaeridae; genus Hydrochoerus; species Hydrochoerus hydrochaeris. The sequence goes on from PVLA01000620.1 coordinate 4,102, forward strand.
CAGGCTGAAGAACTAAAATTTTGCAGATATGAAAGTGATTCAGAGTAATGCTATATAATAGTTGTGGTAATAAGATGCTTGAAAAGTAGTATTTAACACAGATTTATTAAAATGAACCTTTTCCATAATCAAATTACATTATTAAATTTTCCAGGCCCAAGCCCAGTTAGATTTTGTTTCTTCTTTTTGAGATAACTGGCTTTTTAGGCCAAATGTAGCCTCAAACCTAACTGCAGTACTCTTGCTTTAGACTTTCAAGTGCTTGAATCATAGGCATGTGCCAGCACACCTGACTTTCAGCTAAATATTATAAAAACTGCAGGTAATGTTTTATTTTCAAAAAGCAAAACAGAAAAAAATAAAAGAAGTGATACAGAATTTCAGAAAAGAAAAAAAGTAGGGAATTAACACAAGTTAATACATTGCATATTGTTATCTCAGAACTAGTTGCTCAGGTTATAAAATATAGACACAAAAGTGATCAAACAATGACAGCAGAAACTATTCTTTTTGATGAACTAAGAGAGATTAGTAATATAGTTATCTGTCTAGCATACATACACTTATATACATTTATATGTTTGCCAACATATAATCTTTTCCTTTCTTCCTTTTCTCCTTTCCCTTTTCCAATTCTGTCCTTTTGAGCACTTTCTTTCCCTTTCATTATTATAATATCTATTGTATATTTTGGATCTTATTACTCTTTCAGATTTTTGTTTTTTTATACTAGGGAGACAATATGATATTTGTAAATGTGAGTTTGATTTATTTCACTTATGAGTGTGGTCCCAGGTTGCCTCCATTTACCTATAAAAGCCTCAAGATTATCCTTTTTATAGCTGAGTAATATTCCATTGTAAAATACCACATCTTTTTTATCCATTCTGCAGTTGATGGGCATTTTGTTTGTTTCTAAGATTTAGCTATTACAAATTGTGCTGCTAACCAACAGTAGAAAGATAGCATGGCAGAGATGAGGCAGAGAAGATTGGCCATAATCACTAATATAGATGACCTCAATTCACCACTAAAAAGAAACATAGGAGACAGGGTCCATCAATATGCTTTATATAAGAAATACATTTAACCTAATAGGGGGTTTATAGACTGAAAGTTAAAGATAAGAAAACAATATTCTGTGTGACAAGGAACCAGAAAAAAGTGGGAGTACCTTGCTCATTAGCTGCAGATTGGTTAGAAAGCCATGACACTTTTATACAATGGAAAACTAACTGCTCAGCTATAAAGAAAGATAACCTTGAGGCTCTTATATGTAAATGGATACAACTTGAGATCATGCTCAGGGGTAAAAAGGTTCAGAGTCACTTAGGTGAGTAGTGGGTTGTCTCCCTAATATAAAAACTAAAGGAGTTAGTGGAATCCAAAATGTACAATATATCCTGTGAAAGGGGAGAAATTGTCTAAAAAGGGAAGGCAGTGGCCATTGTTAATCTATTATCGTGATTTGAAACCCATGTTGTTTTCATTGTTCTGTTTAGTTTTTTGTCAACTTGTGTTAGATTTCATGGCATGGACAGCATTCCAAAGATAGCAGGATATATTATGGCAACCATTTTTGATTTCCTATTAGCTTGATTTGAAGCCCTGTATTGCTTTCATTGTTTTGTTTTGACTGACTTTATTCTATTGTTTTGTTTGATAGTATCAAGTCTGCTGCTATAGGCAACTACTTTGAAGACAATAAGATGCACTATGATACCCATTGTGGTTTGTTTTGTCTCATTTGGTTTTATTTTCTTCAAAATTAAAAAAAAAAATTGTGCTGCTATAAACATGGGTGCACATATATCGCTGTGGCACGACATTTTTAATTTTTCCCAGGAGGGGAATAGCTGAATTAAATAGGACTTCTAATCCTAGTTTTTGAGGAATCTCCACACTGATTTCCACAGTGGCTGCACCAGCCTACATTCCCACCAGCAGTAGAAAAGTGTTCCTTTTTCCCTACAGCCCTGCCAACATTTGGTATTGGTTGATTTTTTGATGGCAGCCATTCTCTTTGGAGTGAGATGGAATCTTTTTTTTTTTTCCTCCAGTTTTTGAGAAAGTTTTATTTATTTATTTAGATTTTATTGAGAGGGGGGAAAATAAAGCAAAACAGAAAAAAAAAGGGTAGAAACTACAGAATTTCGAAAATATGAACAGTCACAAATCACTAGTTGATACATTACATGTTGTCTTCTTGGATGTAGTTGTTCAAGTTACAAAATTGAAGCATACAAAGTAGACAATTCAAACTGAGGCTGCAGACAGTTCTGTTCTCTGATCCAACAAAAACTTAGCATCATAATTATCAATCCTATACCCTTAAATATACATGTAGTTATATCCTTTAGAGCACTTGCTTTTCCTCCTTTTGCTTTTTAAGTCCATTATCTGTTTAGTTATATCATGTTTCAGGTTGCTCAGTGCCTTACTGATCTGTTTTGTTGTTATTTACTTTTTTAAATTTTTTCTTATTATTTATTTATTTTATTTTGAAGGTAGTAAAATATAGCAGAACAAGACAGAACATAGCCAACTGAGGCAGTGCAGTGAAATTGGTACAGAACCTCACAGCAGGTTACCAAGATAACAGCAATAGGTACAATAGTATATCTGATTTTCTTCACAATAGTTATTCCTTCAATCAGGTAGAGCAGTATCAAAGGAAATGCTGAAATTATAAAAACAGAATATTGAATAGAGCAAATACCATTGATCAGAACAGAGCAAAACAGAAATGAAAATATTTGCCTTCAAAAAGATGGCAGAAGAAAATCCCCCTTGTTTGCTATATTGCCTATAGTCAAACTCCCAAGACATGCTCAAATCTCTGGCTCTCACTTGCTAGTGTGGGTGGCGGCAGGGGGCGGGGATATGGAAGTTTGATTCGTAGCTCACCCCGGTAGGCTCACAGCCGCCCACCAGAGAGGTAAACTGGCTGCCCGTTTTCCCAGCACCCAAGGTCCAACATGGCACGTCACGGATATGGTTCTCATCCTGGGGTGGCTGCAGCTTGCCAGGCCCCGGCCACTTACCAGAGTGGCATGCTGGCGGATGCTTGTTTTCCCAGCGCCCCAAGGTCCAACATGATGCATGGCGGATCTCAGGAAACGCTGGTATAGTTCTCGCCCTGGGGCAGCCTCAGCTTGCCAGGCCACAGCCACTTACCAGAGCGGCATGCTGGCGGCTGCCTGTTTTCCCAGCGCCCCAAGGATGAGATGGAATCTCAATGTTGTTTTAGTTTGCATTTCTCAAATGACCAGTAATGTTGAGCATGTCCTCATGACTTACTTGCCATTTGTACTTCTTCATCCAAGAAATGTGTGTTCATTTCAGATGCCCATTTTTGAATTGGGTCTTTGAATTTTGGGCACCTGATGTTTTTCATTTTTCAGTCTTTTATATGTTCTAGATATAAGTCCTTTGTTTGAGGGACAGCTGGCTAAAATTCTTTCTCATTCTGTGGGTTTTCTCTTCACTCTGTTGGTAATTTCTTTTGAAGTACAAAGAGCTTTTTAAGATAAGATGAGATCCCAGTTGTTGATTCTGGGAAGTGCTTCTCGTGCAGTTTGCATTTTGCTCATGAATTCTTTGCCTACCCGTATGTCTTTTAAGATTTCTGTCTACCTTGTCTTCCAGTAGATTTAGTATTTCTGTTTTAATGTTTAGATCTTTGATCCATTTTGACTTTAGTGCATGGTGATAAACATGGGTCTAGTTTCAGTCTTTGGCATGTGGAAAACCAATTTTTTCAACAGCATTTATTAAATAGGGTATCTTTCTTCCAGTGAACATGTTTAGCCCCTTTGTCAAAGATAAGGTGGCTAAGTGTCTTTGTGGTTGTTTCTGCATCTTCTAATCTATTCCACTGATCCTCAGGCTTGTTTTTTTTTGGTCAGTACCATGCTGATTTTATCACTGAAGCTTTGTAGTATAATTTCAAGTCAGGGATTCTAATGCCTCCTGCCTTGCCTTTGTTGCCCAGGATTGCCTTTGCTATTCTAGGTCTCTTCTGTTTCCAAATGAATTTTAGGAATATTTGTTCTAGATCTTTAAGGTATATTATTGACATTTTGATCAGAATTGCATTAAATCTGTGTAACAGTTTTGGGAGTGTGGCCATTTTCACAATGTTGGTTCTTCCTAACTAAGAGCAAGGGATATTTTTCCATTTTCTGACGTCCTATTCAGTCTCCTTTTTTAGAGTACTGTAGTTTTCAGCATATAGGTCTTTTACATCCTTTGTTAGATTGATTCCTAAGTATTTAATAGTTTTGGATGCTATTGTGAAAAGTGTCATTTCCACAATTTCTCTGTTGGTGAGTTTGTTGTTTACAGGCATGTTACTGATTTTTGAGTACTGACTTTGTATACAGCTACACTGCTGAATTTGCTTATTAATTAGTGGTCTTTTGATAGAAGTTTTGGGATCTTGTATGTAGAATATCATGTTGTCTGCAAATAGTGGTAATTTAACTTCTTCCTTTCCTATCCTTTTTCCTTTTATTTCTCTCTCATCTAATTGCTCTGGCTAATGAATTCCAGAACTATATTGAATAGGGCTGATGATAGTGGACATCCTTGTCTTGTTCCTGATTTTAGAGTGAAAACTTTCAGTTTTTGTCCATTTAGTATAATGTTGGCTGTCAGTTTGTCATAGATGGTTTTTATCAGATTGAGGTGCAGATACTTTGTATTCCAGGTTTCTGTAGGGTTTTTATCATGAACAAGTGTTGGACTTTATCAAAAGCTTTTTCTCCGTCTATTGAGATGATCATGTGATCTTTGTCTTTGGCTCTGTTGATGTGGTGTATTACATTTATTGATTTGTGAATGTTAATCCATCCCTGCATTCCTGGATAAATCCCACTTGGTCATGATGTATAATGTTTTTGATGATTTGCTACATTCTCTCTGCCAGTATTTAATTGAGAATTTTTGCTTCGATGTTCATTAGGGAGATTGGCCTATAGTTCTTTTTGGTTGGGTCTTTCTCTGGTTTTGGTACCAGAGTAATACCTGTCTCCAGGAATGAGTTAGGAAGAATTGCATCCCAAGAGTTTGAGGGAGTACTGGCATTAAATCTTCTCTAAATTTCTTATAGGATTCATCTGTAAATCCATGAGGGACTGGGCTTTTCTTTGTTGGCAAGTTTTTAATCACATTTTCAATTTCCATAGCTAATATTGGGTTATTCAAGATTGTTATGTCTTTTTGATTCGGCTTTGGTAATTCATACATTTCTGGAAATCTGTCCATTTCCTCTATGTTTTCCACCTTCTGTGAGTAAAGATTTCAAAATAATTATTCATGATCTGAGGATTTTTTGAAGCTGGAGCTGGTAGTGCTAAATTGATTTCTTCCACAGGACCTATTGACTTAGTCATTAATAAATCTTTCAAATACTATGTGCTGTGAAAATTACTGTATATTTGCATTGGTTTCTAATTGTCCCATTCCTGAAAAGCAGGTTTTTCCATTTAGAAGTACTATGTTAGATGTAAGGAGTCAGTCTTTTAGTGTTTTTGTAGGGTTACTTCTTTGTTCCATAGTCAAAGATCATTTATATGTAGTGTTCAAGCAAATATTAAGGAAAAATAATTATGTATATATACACAAATAGTTAAGATAGTTATACTACTAATTGCTGTTAGTTCATTGAAAAGAAAGGTTTTTGCGTGTATTGTTTGATCAATTTTTTGTAATATGAGCAGCTACTTTGAAGATAACAGTATGCAATGTACTAACCATTGTTACTCTTCTACAATCTTGTTTTGAAATTTTGTACCATTGTTTTTGCTTTATTTTCTTTAAAAAAAAAAAAAAAAGGAAGGGATTGTGGATATAGAGGTAAAGGGTTTGCCTCTTCCATCTCATTTTGCAGTGAGTGTTTATTCCACAGTGCCTTGGTACCAGGAATACAGTGGCCAAGACTAAGTTACACTCTTACCGAATTTAAGTTCTAGCCAAGAGAAAGTCAGTAAACAACTAGTAAATAAGCAAATTAGATAGTAAATAAGTAAATTAGTGTTATGGAGAAGTATTTTGCTGGGTTGATTAAAGGTGTTGACAAAGCTAAATGGTGTAGTCTTCTTTGCTATGATAAGGTGTTTATAAGAGGTAGGAGTAGTTAGTAGCCTTTAGAGATTTTAAGTAGGTAGAGAATGATACAATGTAGTTGGAATTTTAAAAAGATGATTCTGGTTTTTGTGCAGAGATCACACTGCAGAGGGAAGAGAGAAAGAACGAAGATCAGAATATTGCAGTGTGGAGGAGACATTAGATTTAGTTGTCAGATTGAGATTATTTGGAGGTAGAGCCAGTAGGGTTTGCTGTTTAATTGAGTGTGATGAATGAGGAAAACAAGAACCCCATTGCCTAAGTAGTAGTAGTACCCTAACTGATACTGGGAAGATTTGAGACATAAGGTTAAGTGGGGAACATAATCAAGAAATTTGTTTTGGATGTTACTAGGTTTGAATTTTTGCAAATCATAATATGTAGCATTTTTTGAATGTGAAAAATACACCCTTTTTGGGAGGTCAGTCACCACAGAAAATCTGCTTAAAAGTTAATTTACTTATGATACTTTTGTTATTACATTCATCTTTCATCACCTGTTATTTGTTTCCAAGCTGAGTATTCCAGTTATATCTGAAATTCTTTTATCACACTTGAGATGCCTATAAAATCTCTGTTGAACTTTACTAATATAACAGTTTTGCTTATTCATACACTGATGATTTGTTCACTTTTGCTTGTTCCTGACTTTTGCTTTTATTAATACCTTCTATCTTCTTCTCTTGGGCGATTTTATTGATTTTTTTTGTGTGTGTGTGTGTGTGAAGAGATATGTAACTGAAATTGTTCAGTCTTGCTAATTGTTAGCATTTCTGGGAAAGGTTTGGTAGAGAAAGTTAAAATAAATACATGGGGGTTTATATTATCTATAGATTTCAATCATTTTAGCCTTGTCTTCCACTAATATGGGTTGAATTTGATAATACTGTTAATGCGGGAAGATTTAAAAGTTTTTCTGGAGCTAGGTGTGTGTGTCTGACTTAATCCTAGTACTCTGGCATGCTAAGGCAGGACAATGGCAAGTTCAAACCCAGGCTAGGAAATTTCTAATAAGACTTTAAAATTAAAATATGGGCTGGGGATGTAGCTCAGTGTGAAGGCCCTGACTGGATTTATCCCCCAGTAAGGTACTCCCCCAAATCTAGAGTCCAACCTCTTTATAGGAAAGTCCTACTTATTTATAAAAAATTTAATCTTGAGGAAAGGAAAAAATGATCTTTGGTAGAAAAATTTAAAAGTTCATGTTTGAGATTTCTGTGACAGCGTTCAGATGTCTACATTTAAAGCTTAAATATCAGAATATGAGATCGAGCAAAATAAATAAATATAGAACTTCTTTGCTTTCTTTTGGTAGCATATTTTAGGCATTCTTAGATTCACGGTAATGTTAAGACTATATGCTATATTAACCAAGAATGGAACAACAAGTTTTACCTACTTAATATGCCTTTAGTTACAACCTCAAAAACTCACTATAGACAAGTTTAGACCACTTAATATAAACCACTAAACGAGCCTAGACATTCAAATACAAGTGTACATATTTATAACATTACTAGTTATTTTCAGACACATTGCTTTATGTAATGATGAGGAAAAGCAAAAATTGCTCCATGGGAACATCATGTATAACAAAGCATAGAATACTGGTACTTGAAATGACTAATGAGAGAGTATGCAATCTAAAAACATTTCATCATGACCCTCTTACTATAAAGTACTGTGACTAGAATGGTTCATGTTATACTTTCCCTTTTAAAAAAAGTCACCAAATGTTGGGGAAATATTTGTAAGGGATCTCTTTATTAATTAAAATAATCAAGTTATGTTCTTAAATTAATTTATTCCATGTAAGTTCTTATTTTTTTGTTTTTTAAGTTTAGACTAATGTTCTTGAAGATAAGGAAGTTTTCAGCGATCTTCACAAATACAATGTAAAATTTTATCTACAAGCATTAGAACTAAAAAGCTTTAGTTCATTTTTAACTCTTCATTCAATTAAAAATGATTAGATGGGATTTTTCTGTAGTGATGATTTTATCATCATACCAGTAATGCAGTATGAAAAATGAATGCTTTAAATTTAACTGAAGTAAAGCACGTATTTTAGAAAGATGTTCTCATTTATATATATATGTGTGTGTGTCTGAGTGTGTGTGTATACATATTTTTTTTTTTAAAGCAAAATCCATTTAATAGAGAAGTATAAACATTTTTCTTTGCTGGACCAAAGTTCTGAATTCTAGGTTTGAAAAACTAGTTGTTATATGTTCTAGGTAAATAGGTACTTATGTGTATATGACTATTACATATATATAAACCGAACTCTTGCTTTAAAACTTAGTGTTTTTTCTTTGCATAAATAAAAATATAGACTTTCCCTGAGAAAAATATTTTATTTGAAAGATACATGTTACAATGAGTAAGTATCCTTTGAAGACTCAGTTAAGTATTCTTTTCCAACTTTGTTGAGCAGACCTTTGGGGAGCTTTGCCCTTCACCAGAACTATCACTGGAAGCTTACTTTCTGAAAAATTTTTGAAGTAGATTTGTTGAAACATAGGGAAAGTGACTTAAGCATGCTTTGCAATGCCTTATTTAGAAGACAGGACATAAGGAAAGCTATTAAAGGTTAAAATTATAAAGATTGTATATATGTATGTATATATATATATTAATGATCTTTAAATTGATAGATTGTAAAGCTTTTTATTTAAAAGTTTTTCTTGAATTTGTGAAACCTAAACTATAGTTGTACTGTTTTGTCCATTTATTACTTTGGATTAAAATTGCTAAAAAACATTTTCAGCTGTCCTTTACAATAATTTACTTATGTAGTTATTGAGAATATGCTTACAATGATCTCTTCACATTAGATAGCAATGTCAAGGAAAAATATTTATCAAATAGTGCATATTTTAAAAATAAGCAAAAAGTAGTTCAAGTCCAGTTTGTTTGATCTTGAGGGTGAATGGATTACAAGGATTAATGTACATACTAGAAATAAACTGTTGGGCAGAATGTTAAAGAGGTATATTTTAAATAATAGCTCTTATTTTTATAGCTATAAACAAATTATATATAAATGTTGGTGGTACCAGAGCATTGTAAGTAAAACTTGTTTGTGATAAACTCCATCCTTGGTTCTGTATCTGAAAATGTAACTGAATGATAATAAGTGCTATTCATCTGCAGGTGCATTGCTTCTACTTAGTTAAAAGATGGTTGAAAGGACAGGAATTAGTAGCATGTTGTATTAGCCTTTTGTAGTGTATTTTGTCCTAAGCATCTTAATTTCCCTGTTTTGAATGCTAAGTAGCAAGGGTCTTGGTTTAGAACTAATACCCATCATGCATGTAAACGGTATGAAAGAGCTGCTTAGTAAGTTAACACAAAGTGTTCTTGTGTCAGTCCTTGTGGAAATAGATACAATACAAACATTACAGCTGAACTCACGGCAAACTCCATTAAGTAAAAACCTGGCTTCATTGTTCAGGAAAAAGTTTGAATAGAATGCAAGCTCATTTTGTTGAATGTAATGTCAGGCTTTTAGGGACTGTATTGAGGGGATAAGGTTTTGTTAAGTTGAGACCAATTCATTAAGTTTTATTGCCTGGTGAGAAGCAGTAATACTTTATTGTAAGACTTCATCAAATATTCATGGTTAAAGAGAAGTAGTAAATGTATTCAATCAAGTGGTCTTTTGGGGTTTTGAAAAGGATTATGAAGTCTGCTCAGCTGATAGTTTTAACATTCATTGAGGTTGTTTAATGAGGGTAATTTTAATCTCTGAGTTTAATTTTGTTGTCCAGTCTTGTCTCTTTTGTACTACCACAAATCCAGGTCTATAAAAATTATGTCACATTGTAGAGATGAGTGAATAATATATCCATTCATATAATTTGTGTTTTTCCTAAGTGGGGATATTTTTTAAATTACCACCCTAATTTGGCTTATGAGGGAGTTGCTGTCTGTGTGTTGATTATGAAGTTGCTATTCATTTGGTCAGGCTGGAACCTTACTTCACTGCTGCCTGTGATCTTTTCTTGTCTTAGATAATGTACTGTTTTTGACACAGAAAATAATAAATAGTCTTTTGTTTGGCCATTTCAGATTGTTGTGAAAGGTTGTAGTTAGTGTTTTCTATGGGATGTTAGAAATTTTGTGGCACAGTCATTATCATTGCATATGATAGGCTACCTGTTTCCTCTAGTTTATTGTTATGTTATGCTCATCTCAGATTTGTGTGGCAGTAGTTTGTGCACATGAAACTCATCCTTCTCTGGTTCACTGTGTGTTTAGTTTGTGAGCTGAAGTTTTATGATGTTTGTTGGTTTTGTTCTTTCAAAAAATCAAACATACTCAACTAAAAGCCAAATTTGTTACTAAATTTTTATGTTCTTTATCCCCTATTCCTTAGGCAGATGATGTGGAGGGCAAAATCAGACAAATCATTCCACCTGGATTTTGCACAAACACAAATGACTTTCTTTCTTTGCTGGAAAAAGAAGTTGATTTCAAGCCATTTGGAATGCTACTCCATACATACTCAGTTCTCAGTCCAACAGGAGAAAACTTTACTTTTCAGATATACAAGGTAAAGATAAATCTAAATATTCTTTGGGTAAAGTCACTCCATGTGTCTGAAATGTGCATGCAATTTTGTTGTTATTTTCAGTGATTTACTGTAGCTTCAGGAAACTTAAGTTTTTTATTGGCATTAAGAACATCTTTGTGTGTGTGTGTGTGTGTGTGTGTGTGTGTGTGTACACATTTAATCTGAGACTTCTAAGCATTTTCCCACAGGATAGTTTTGTGTTCTGCAGACTTTCACTTACCTCTGTGATGAGTTTCACCTGACTTTTCCTGGCTTTTTCCCTAGGCTGACATGACATGTAGAGGCTTTCGAGAATATCATGAAAGGCTTCAGACCTTTTTGATGTGGTTTATTGAAACTGCTAGCTTTATTGACGTGGATGATGAAAGATGGCACTACTTTCTAGTGTAAGTACAGTTCTAAAGCAACAGTAGACCTTATTACCTTCACAAAGCCAGCATTTTAATTGTGGCAGCCCAATTATTGGGACAGTATAATGATATTTTTCCCAGGAAAGAAAAACCATTGTTTATGAGGCTTGAGTTTTCCTTCATTATGCTTTAGGAGACCTTGAGAATAGAGCTGAATTCAATGCTGTTGTCCGTTAGGGCCTTGAATGTAGGCTTAAACAGTAAAATGAGCTTTGCCTGTGTTTTCTTTTACTTGCCACCTATTCATCTTTATAATAGGCAAGTGCACTGAAGTGATGTAAAGAGGTCTGATTTATCCAAGTTGCTGCACACCAATTAAGTGAATTGTACATTCAGAACATAGCAGGTGTACCCATTGGGCCCTCACAGAGTAGCTTGCTGACACTGAAAATTCAGTCAGAGAATGGAAAAGAAAATGGACACTGCATGGGAGCGCGACTGTAATTGACCTGCTTGGCTTTCTGTTTTATCTGCAGATTTGAGAAGTATAATAAGGATGGAGCTACGCTCTTTGCGACCGTAGGCTACATGACAGTCTATAATTACTATGTGTACCCAGACAAAACCCGGCCACGTGTAAGGTAATTGGCAGTATAACACGTGCCTTGTCTTTTATTTCAGAAGAAGGAACTGCTGAAGTTTCCAATACTTGTTATAATAGTGTTGATTTGTTTAAAAATATCACCATTATTCATTGACTATGTACTGATTTATTTCATTGTTCTCTTTGAAACAGTGTGGAAGAATAAACCAGTTTTGAGTATCTTGATAATTTTTGGATTTCTTCAAGATTGACTGAAAAAAATTACAAACTTTAAAATATTTATAATACTAGAGGGATTTGCAATTTTTTTAACTGGCCATGATGTAAAGTTTTAATTTAAACAATTTCTTTACTACAGTCAGATGCTGATACTGACTCCATTTCAAGGTCAAGGCCATGGTGCTCAACTTCTTGAAACAGTTCACAGATACTACATTGCATCTCCTTCAGTTCTTGATATTACAGGTGTGTAAAATTTAATGTTACTGAAAGAACTTCTAATAATGTCTTCCTTATTGGTTTTATTACCTTTTATTTTAAATAGCAGCATTCTTGGGTGCTGTTTTAGGAACTGTTCAAATATTGCTTAAGGGTACATTTTTTTGAGATAGGGTCTCACTATGTAGTTCATGCTGGCCTTGTACTTACTATGTAGCCCCAGGCTGGCTTTGAATCCCAGCGAACCTCCTGCCCAAGCCTTCTGTATGCTACAATAGCAGGCTTATACTACCATGCCTGGCTTTTAAGGCTACATTTTAAATTTATTTATTTTTTATTTTTTGGTACCAGGGATCAAACTCATGACCTCCCTGCATGCCATGCAGGCGCTTGTGCCACTGAACTAAATCCCCAGCCCTTAAGGCTGCATTTTAGATCATAAGTCTCTGTAGAGATTAAATATATCCCTAACTAACTGTAAAGCAGCTTAATTAAACAAAGTGAAAGTCATGAACTCAGTATAATGGGGAAATCTTGGTCAGGCATAAACACATTGAAAATATAGTCAGACTTTATTTGGCAGTTACATATATCATTCAGTGTGTACTCGTTTTTCATGTATAGATGGAATTTTAAAAAATTTATACCTTTAAAAAAAAAAACAAAGGTAAATAGTTGCTGAACAGAATATACACATCCTAAACTGTATCTTATATTCCTAAAATGCATGCCTTCATGGTAGTAGTAGATAAGGTGAAATGTAGGCCTGTTTGTTTTGGAGACATCTTTTAGTATGGATTGGCCACAGAATAGTATGAAATGAACATTTTGGAGGTGAAAAGAACCCCATCTTTTAAAAAGAGAAGAAGGCACCATCAGATGGAGTTACAGATGACAATCTTTCTCCCACCCAACTGCGTGAGCGCGCCTGTGCCCACACGCACTCTCTCTCTCACCCTCTCTCACTCACTCACTCACTCACTCATATTGGGGACTAAACCTAGCCACGTTGCATTGAACTACATCCGGATACCTTTTTATTTTTATTTTATTTTTTTCAGATAAGACCTCACTAAGTTGCCCAGGCTGGGGCTGAACTTGTGATCCTTTTGCCTTAGTTTCCCAGAGTGCTGGGATTATAGGCATGTGACAGATTATAGTGTTTTAACATATGAACTACTAAAGAACAAAGAGGCTCAAGGAACATTTATGTTGTCACTATTTCTTTCCCTTGAGTAGTAACTCAGATTGTTCCTTATACATTTTCTGATTAAACTGAGTCACCCTTTCTTTTCCCATGAAAAATACTATAGAAGTCGAGTACCCTGAATTCAAAATCCAAAAGTTTTTGAGTGCCAATATAAAGATTTTGATTTCCAAAGCCATTTGAATTTTCAGATTACATATGCTTAACTGGGAAAATCTATGCAAATATTCCAAAATCCTAAAAATCCAGGAATCTGAAATACTGGTTCCAAGCATCTCAGGTGATAATTGGTGGAGGGAGTGTGTGTGTGTGTGTGTGTGTGTGTGTGTGTGTGTGTGTGTGTAACTCAGTGGTAAAGCATGGACTTCTCATTCAGGAAGCAGACTTCAATCCCCAACACCAAAACAACCCTTCAGGTAAAGGTCATTCACCCTGTACCACATATTCACATTCAAATTAGGTATTAAAATTTATTCTAGGAGCTCCAGTGGTATAATTGGTTAGTGCATGGTACTTACATAAAATTTACTGTAAAAATTTGAATAGTTTTTAAAACTAAGTTTAACATTCACTAAAATGTTAACTTGTTAAAAAATGCTATTTCAGAATTTTATGTTTATTTAAAGACACCAAAATAATTACTAAATATAGGACTAACATTTATAAACAGCCTAGTTGGCAGACTGTTAGCTACTCCCTTTTTCATACAGTAGTGGTTTTGCTTGTCAAAAGTAAATAAAATTAAAGTTATTTGAGAATAATGACTTGATCCTATATAGTAATAAACTAGAGGAAAAGCATGTTCTTGTTTTTTTACATGCTGACAATTGAAACCAGGGCTTCATTTATACTAGGCAGGTATTCTGCCAGTGAGCTATAGTCCCAACCCAACATGTTTTTTAAAGGCAATTCCACATTTATGGAACTTTCATCTGATGTCCTGCTTCTGTTAAATGAGCTGGAAAGAGAAAATAGTTTATATCAAACCTAATTGGTATCAAAAGTTATAAATTGTTTAAGTGACACCTTCAGTGACTTGTAAAATCATAGAAACAGTTTTAGAAATGTACAAATTATATCCTAGCTGAAATTGAAAGTTGTTTAGCTTCTATTTCGTTACAGAACTTGGACTTGGGGCTATATGAAGAAACATTTTCGGTGATTTTAATGTGGAATTCACACAAGTAGTCTTTGTCTGCTCTAGGGGGTAATGTGCCAGTGGGGGTTGTTTCTCTGAAGCCTCTTAACTACTTTCTTCTGTCTACTCCAGCCAATAAAGTCCTTGATACTTAGCACCAATTAGCAGATAAAGAATTTTATTTCTTAAATCTCAGTGAAGAGTCATCAATAATAGTACCCTTTATTCATTGCTGTTTTTCATTAGAAAATGAAGTCATTAAAAAAGAAAAGCTAAACATGCTAAAGGACTTCTGAATTTGACTAGGGGTATCAGCCTTTATTTTCTGCATTAACATTTCTTAGCATTTTAAAGTACTAAAAATGCCTTATCAGCTGTTCTCATTAAGATAATTGTAGACTTCCATATTTGATCTTTAAAAAGCAAAAAACCTAAAGGAGTTTGTATACTTTAGAAATTTTAGTTGTCAATTTCTCTGTTATCCTATATATATATTTTTTAACCATGTAGCTTTAGCAGACTTTGGATCTCCCTTTGCATTTCAGCATATTTGCATTGAGTAAGCCTTTTGCTTACTTGACATAAAAACAGATAGAGTAGTATCAAAACTTGCCATTGGTGGCCTATGTTGTATTCCAGTGTATGTCTGTGATGGTATTGCTGCTGTTAATTTCTGGCTTAGTACTCAATTTTATGGTAAAATACTGACACAATTTCTTTTAAAATATTCTGTTTTCCTTTTGCAGACATTTTTTAAGATGTATACCATTTTAACATACTATGGAAATGATCCCTGAAAGTATAGCCTATGATGTATTCCATTTTAAGCGTCTCAGTATATAACCTTCTAGATAGAATCAACAATTTGTTTCCTCCAAAATTCTGAAGGGATTTCATTTGGCAATAAAAACCGATCCTGGGCTAGAATATATATCAGTGTTATTTATCAGTAATGTGCTATGAGCTGATTGTATTTTTGGGGGGATATGTTATATAGTATTAAGGAATATTCTATGGAAATGTTTTATACTTAGGTGATTTATGCTATCTCATTTCGTTTTTGTGTATGGTTTTTTCTACTAATGTAGCTCATTAATTAGAGAGGCTTTTAAAATGATAGAAGAGCACTTATGTTGTTAAATGATGTATTTAATTGGTAAAAAAAACTGCTTTTGATCTTGGATATTACTATATTCAGGAAAACTGCATCTTTTAAATATATTGCTTATCTTTGTAATAGAGAAATAAGTGAATTGAAGGATATCGCAGATTATTAGGTACCATCATTTTAAGTTTATTTTCTGGCTGACACTTTTAAAGAATCCTTAATGATTGAGTGATGACATGACCTTATATTAAGTTGCAAACCAGATGTATTCACTCGGTAACTTAGACTTGTATTAAAACTAATCAGAAAAATTTTTGTATGATTTTTAATTCACATGAAAATTCATTTATTTTTACTTATTTGAGACAGGGTCCCACTATGTAATTCACACTGACCTTAAACTCACTGTGTAGCCCAAATTGATCTTGAACTCAAAGTAATCCTCCTGCCTCATCATCTCTAGTGTTGGGATTACAGGCATGGGTCACTACAGCTAGCTATGTGAAAATTTCAGATAAGAATGTGGCATGAGTTTTTAGATTTTCTCAGCTGGAATTCACTTTTGATTTGATATGTTTTTTCTTAAACTTTTCTGAGATATATAAGTTGAGTTTACTAGAATTGCATTTTAAATTTCATTTTAAAGCAAAATTAACAGTGTAGTTCTTTTCCCCAAACTAGTTTACAAATCTCATACCTCATCTATTGTTTTGTTCTTTTGAGATACTACATAGCCCATACTTACTATCCTCCTGCCTCAGCCTCCCAAGTGCTGGGATTACAGGTGTGCACCACCATGCTCAAGCTTCATCTATTAGTACTTCTAAAAATCTTTATTTTTTTCAGGGTTGGAGGTATAGTTCACTTGTAGAGCAGTTACTTAGCATGCCTAACAAGGCCCTGGATTCAACATTTAGCACTGAAAAAAAATTAAGAGATGCTTGTTAATCACTTAAGAGTTCTTAAACAATTTTTTCAAGGTATGATTTCCATATCATAAAATTCACCAATTTAAAGTGTGAACAGTTCAGTCATTTTTAGTAATTTATAAGCATTACCATAGTCCTGTTTTAGACTGTTTCCATCACTGTAAAAAAATCCCTTGTGGCTATTTGTAGTCAGTACCTATCCCCAGTCTCCAATGAGGTCTTTGATGTAATTTTAGCTTAATTAGTATGTATACTCCAAAGTGTCTAGATTTATCTTTTTACATGTGGATGCTGAATTGTCTTGATACCTTTGTTGAAAGTCAGTGGACCATGAATATGTTGGCTTATCTCTACTCTGATGATCTGTACATTTATCTTTATGCTAGAATCACACTATCTGGAGTAGTTTACCATAGCATTATATTTAGGGATGGTTGTACTATTTTTGCAGTAGTGGGGATAGAACCCAGAGCTTTATACTATCTATACTCCCAAATCTTTTTATTTTTTTGAGACAAAGTCTTGCTAAGTTGCCTAGGCTGGCTTGAAGCTGTGCCTTTTCTACCTCTGCCTCCCATATAGTTGAGTATACACTACCTGGCAAGTTTTGTTGTATTTTTAATTATGTGAAGTTTCAACTACCAAGTATACAAATAGAACTTATGGGGTGTATTTTGTCTAGACGCTGCAGAATAAACCGAAGTCTCTTGCAGTATTTGATGGGTAGGGTTAAACATGGGCACTGATCTTGGCTAGGTAGGTGGGAATGGAACAGGGAAGGGCAGATGAGGGGACTCCCATCAGAGTGGACTGTCTGGGAATGATCCTTATTTATACAGTCGTACAGTCTGTACATTTCTCTTTGTGTGAAGACCCAAGCACCACATCCTGGGGCTCGATATTGCAAATTTAACAGCACCTTGTTTAATGTGCTTGATACATGGAAATTCTTCTTACCCTTCCTGCTGGGTATCCCACTCCAAATAGGCACACAGTCTCAATTGTAAAAATAGCAAAAAATCCCACAGATGTCCAAATGGTTAATGAAATTCTCTCTGCATATTTCCACCTCAGCCCTCTCCCACCTTCCCCCAGACTTCCCTGGCAAGATGAAGAAGTAACCCGAGTTGGCCTCCTAGCTGTGAAGGGTTGCACAGGGTGGTCAAGACACAGCAGAGGTCTTGACAGGACAGTTGTTCCCTTGTAGCTCCTTCTATAGGCCATGCTTATTCAGACAGAGGGACTGAATCCTCTTTAGGGGCAAAGTTGCATCATCTTTTGTTTTCCTGGTAATTCTTGACATTGGTGCTAAATAATCACCATCCCTGCAAGGTTGGCTTTGGCTTCTCTGTCTTCTCAGCTAAGTGCAATTTCATGTAATGCTCTTCCGTTTTCTTTTCTCAATGTTGTTTTTTCTTGTCACCTTGAAAACTCCTATGTCTTGTCCAGATCCAGTTGTGTGACATTTCTGGTTCTGTGTGCCACCTAGTTGGAGTGTTTTCAGTGCTGCTGAGCCCTTTGTACTTTGATTTGTGTCATCTCCATTCTTTTGTCTGACACTGGAGGTACCTTCATTTTGGGTCACCTGCAGCCCCTATCTACTTTCTTTTCCTTACTTCTTTCCTTCCTTGGTTTTCTGCTGTTCAGCCTGGAGCTGTGCATTGGTCTCCTTGCTTCTGCACTGCCACTCTTGGTGGCGTTTCTCCTTCCTTTAGGTATATAGAGTCCCTGTTGGAGAACACGCCTTGAACTTTGCATTTAGTTTGGAAATAGGAAGTCCTCTGACTTCATTGTTTTTAAAAATTGCTTTGGTGATTCAAAGTCCATTTTATTTTGGTAAAAATCTTAGGATCCGCTCATCAATTTCTGCAAAAAAGTAAATAAATACATGAGAGTTTTCGTAAGAACTGCACTGAATAAATCTATTTGAAGCAAATAACCATCTTAACAATATTGAGTCATTTGATCCATTAACATGAAATATCTTTATTCAGAGCTTTTAAATTTTCTCTGACAGGGGCTGAGCGTGCTTCGCATGCACAAGGCCTTGGTTTGGTCCCCAGCATGTGCACAAGGGTGTGCATACACACATTTCTCTCTGCAGTGTTACAGTTTTCAGTGTGCAATTCTTGTACTATTTTTGTTATATCTGTAGCCATTTTACCATTTTTCATGCTATTGTGAATGTTTTCTTAATTTTATTTTTAAATTTTTTTAATATAGTATATGGAAATAGTTTTTTGTATTGATTTTCTTCTTTACTTATTATGTCAGTTTTTGATTAGGATTTTCTACATACAGATGATTTTTATCTACAAAGATAAAAATACTTATCAATCAGATGTATTTTTTTTCCTGATTGCAGGAACTCTCTAATACAATGCTGATTAGAAATGGTGAGGCAGGGGCCAGGGGTTTGTTTGGCTTAGCGTTACAAGCACCTGCCTGGCAAGCATGAGGTTATGAGTTTGATCCCTAGTAGAGGGGAAAAAAAAAAAAAAAAGGCAAGACAGACACCTCAGGAGGAAAGCATTCTTTCACCATTATGTTAGCTATATTTTTTTGTATGCTTGTTTTCAAAGTGAGGAATTTCTCTCTATTGCTAGGTTGCTTAATTCAGATTTATATTGCTATAACAAAATACTGGAGGCTAGGTACTTTATAAAGAAAAGATATTTAGCTCACAGAATCTGCTCAGTCCTGATAAGGGCTCAAAGCCAATGACATCACAGTGGCAGGAAGATATGCCAAAGTAGTGAGCATCAAATGTGCAACAGAGATTAGGAGTTACCAGGCTCCCTTTTAATAACCAGTTCTTAGAAAAACTTATGTTTCTTCTTAGAAAAACTAATGTTTTCCACAAAACCTGTGTTAATGCCCTCTCAGGGTGTTGCCCCCATCACCTAGTTATTTTCCTTTTAGGCCTCACCTCTTAAAGGTTCCACTACTTCAACACCACCATAAAGGGGGGACCAAACCTCCAGCATATAAATTCCGCAGAATAAACCAATATCTTGTACTGAGTATTAATGATGAATTGGTGTTGAATTTTTTTTTTTTTGCAACTGTTGAGATGATCGTAAAGTTTTTCTTTCATTCTGTTAATACAGTGTGTTACATTAATTGATTTTTTTTTTTTTTTTATGTTAAGCCAGCCTTGCATTTGTAGCATAAACCCACTTGGTCCTATTTATAATTCATTTTATATTATGTATTGCTGAGTTTAGGTTGCTGATTTTGTTTCTTTATTTTGAGATACAATCTCACTATCCAGTTCAGGCTGACCTTGAACTATGTAACCCAGGCTGGCCTCAAACCCATGGCTCTCCTCCTGCCTCAGCCTCCCACGTGCTGAGATTACAGGTGCGTACACCACACCTGGCAGATTTGCTGATTTTTTTGGGGGGACATTTGCATCTGCATTCATTAATAACCTTGACTTATAGTTTTTGCATTAGGTCCATGATATCAGGGTAATTTTGGTCTCAGAATTTTTTTGTTTTTTGAGACACAGTCTCACTAAGCTGATAAGCTTTTTAGGTTGGATTGGAACTTTTAATCTTCCTGCCTCAGCTTCCTGAAATGCTGAGATTACAGGGATGTACCACCATGCCTGGCTTCTATTATATTGCTTTTGCTTAATAGTTTTGCTTGATAGCCATCTTGGTTGATGGTTTTAGGTTGTATTTCCTGTTAGCACTTTGAATATGTCATCCCACCAACTTCTAACTTCCTTGATCTCTGTAGGGTCAGTATTGTCTTGCTTTAACAGTTTTCTGTTTGTCTCTGGCTTCTGATGGTTTGATTGTGGTATGATTGGGTGTGGGCTTCGTGTTTTTCCCAAATTAAAGTTGGTTGAGTTCCCTAGGTGTGTAAATTTTTTCATCAAGCGTGGTTAAAATTTTGACCACTCTTTCCTCAAATATTTTTGTTCCTTTCTAATCTCATCATGGTTACACTGAAATGCTTGAACAGTTTTAATTTGGGGGAGTATTCAAGTCCAGTTTACATTTTGTAAAGCAGAGGAATGTTGGTAAAGAGATTATTTTAGTAGTTGACAATACTGATAGAAGCATGTAGAAGGAATCAGAATGTTCTTTAGGTTTCTAGGTGACTGGTATAATAGAATGGTGATGCTTATTAGGAAAGACTGAAGAAAGGGATAGGGTGACAAATTGTATATACAATCTTATATTTCCTTGATTTTCTGTGTAGGTTTGTATTTCCATTGTTTTGTTTTATTCTTAATTTCATCATTCTTAATGGATCATAATTTCATGGCCTTCTCTTCCCCCCTTCCCTGCATCTCTTAGTCCCTTTCTCATTTGCAAAATACCTAACACAGTTATATTAACTATAGCTAAAACTGGCATGCACGTGGCAACATACTAGTCAGAAAGTTGAGGTGAATAGCTTATTTCACTAATGACAGTTGATCAAAAAATTACATTTAAAAATTGTAATGTGTTGCAAAAAGAAGACATTGCCATTAATGCCCCTCAAAATACTTCCTATTTCTTTGAACATACTTACCCCATCATTTTTCTGACTTTCTGAAGCAGTTCTAGAGATCCTCTGTTGTGTAGATATCTTTAATTGTATAGTCATGGCTGCCTTGATGTCCTGAATTGATTCAAAATGTTTACCTTTCATGGTCATTTTGATTTGGAGGAAGAACCAGAAGTGGCACAGTGACAGATTTGGTGAATACGGTGGATGAGGACAACCAAGTTTTTAAGAGCTGGCCTTTTGGTTGGATGGCACTCAGCAGCACCATTCACCATATTTTTTTATTCCACCTTGTAAAGGCACTCACATAAGACTTCTAGAACAGCCTCGAAAGTGGCAAAAACGATGTGACAAATACTCAAAACGGGTTGGGGGGTATTTTGAGAGAGATGTGTCTTAATGTAATTAATTTGCTTTAGTTTGAACATTCATAGTATATTTTAATCACGCTATGTATAAATATCTTTGCAAAAGGAGTATACCTATAATTTTATTGAACATAGTCCTGTTTGAGTTCTAAGAAATAATCCTTTCATATTTTAACTTTTGTATATACTGTTTTTTTTTCTAAAATATTTGCCTTATTTTAAGTTAGCATGTATATTGAGATTACAAATGATGATAGAATTATGTTGGATAAGGGGACTGTTACTCTGCTTAACATTTTTAGCGGAAGATCCATCCAAAAGTTATGTGAAATTAAGAGATTTTGTGCTTGTGAAGCTTTGTCAAGATTTGCCTTGTTTTTCCCGGGAAAAATTAATGCAAGGATTCAAGGAAGATATGGCAATAGAAGCACAGCAGAAGTTCAAAATAAATAAGGTATTTTTACTCTGTAGAAATTTATGTGTGTATGTATTGATGCATTTATTTTGAGGGTCTTATGTAGTTCAGGCTGGCTTTGAACTCATGTAACCCAAGCTGGTTTTGAACTTCTGGCAATCCTCCTGCCTCAGCTTCCCAAGTGCTCGGATAACAGGTGTGTACCACCCTGCCCAATGAATTTTAAAGATTTTTTTAAAAAGTACAATAAGCCCCCAATTTAACAACCAAGTTCTGTTCCAGGAGAATGTTTGTAAGTTAAATTCAGTTGTAAGTCCTACAAATATACAATGTAAAGCATAAAAAAAAGAAATGTGAGGTCTGTTTGTGTCTGTGAAAATTTGCAACTTGGATGCTCGTAGTTAGGGCCTAAGTGTACACAAAAAAAAACAAAACACCTACCAGTATGTGTGAGAAATAGCAGTGGTTAAGAGTACAGACTGTGTTCAAACCTAGATCTGCTGCTTACTCTGTGATGTGGGACAATTTTGTTTACTGCTTTGTTCCTTGGTTTCCTTATTAATAGAGTAGGAAGATAAATTTTATGACTGTATCAATTGTAATAAGCAAAACAAATATAGACAATAAGGTACTATGCAAGTTTTACGTTTTGAAAAATGTTTAAACTGTGGTCATTTTCCTTAAAGACAGTATGCTAGGAAGGGGGTCTGAAGTAAAACGTGAGTTTCGTTTTATAGACTTCTACATATTTGTTTGAAGTCTAAAGTAGTGTGACTATTTTAAGATAGGTATAGAACAGATAATACTGAAATTCAGAGAAGGGAGCTTATAACATCTATTTAAATAAAGGGATCTTGCTCTTTTGTGGAATGAATAGCATTTGAATAAAACCTTGAAGAATAGGTAGGATTTGGATTTTGAAAATATATGGGATGAAGAATATTGCAATAAGGACTAACCATTTGATACTGTTGACCACCATCCCTTATCTTCTGACTACAGTTCTTTTCACTTACTAATCTAATCATTTTTCTCGAAATACCTTCACTCACTGCTGTATGCTCCTTAAATGTAACTCTTTCACAGTTCTTTATTGTTTGTTTTTTAAAATTAATATATGTTTGCAGTACATAATTAATATACTCATTGTGAGGAGCTGGTACATAGACATATCACATCCTGATTTTACTTTCCCTTCTCCTTTCTTTCCTTAGAGTTCTTTGTCCTCATTTCTTCTTATTCTGTTTTAAATTCTGCTTGGACAGTCTCATGTAAATCTCCAACCTAGATTTTTTTTTTTCCCCTTTGAGCTTCTAACTAGATAGCCAGGAAGTTGCTGGTCTCGACCTTCAGCAACTCAGTTTAAACTAAAATATTCCATTCTGCATTAAAACAGTTTGATAATTTTCTGGCTTTAAGATGGAAAACATAACTTTGTCAGCCCTGCCAGTTAGGGGGGTAAAAAGATTGACTATATATAATATATATACATATTATATATATTTAATATATATTATATATATTTAATATATATTATATACATTTAATATATATATGTAATTTTTATCTCTAGGCTGTGTTAAACCTATATTTAATTTATTCAATAGCTCTGCTTGTAAAAGAAAGGGTATTTGGACCATTAAAGCAATTCAGATTCTCAGGTAGAATACAGAGCTGTTGTAATCTGGATAGTGCTTTATTCTTGGCTTTAGCTTCCTATCACTTTGCTACCTACTTTGGCTTTACTGAGCCTCCTGCCATTTCCCACCTGCTCCACACCTTTCTTCTGTGTCCTTACATGTATTTCTCCTGTTTGCCTAGCCACATAGTATTCATTTTTCAGACTTAACTCAGGTGTCCTTTCAAGGAAGTTGAAGACCAGCCTGAACTACATAGCAAGACTGTGCCTCAAAAAAGGAGAGAAATGCTTGATTTCTCCTGATATTTTGTGACCATTTTTCTCTTTCTTCCACCTGCCCATTAACTGTTACTGCACTATAGAGTCCTGACCTCTCCCCTCTTATCATTATGCATGTTTTTCTCTGGTGATCTTAACTGATCTTAAGATTTTAAGTCGTAACCTAAAACTAATAATTGTCTAAACCGTCACCCTTAGACCAGAAGCATATGATCTGCTGCTTCCAGATTCTCCTCTGTGCTGTGAAAAGGCTGTCATTTCATGTCTTCCTATTTGTTATCCATCTCCAGAGTCCTTGTCCCTTAGTATTCCTATTGGATTGTCTCAGCTCATACTCTCATTTTTTTTTTTTGCCTGATTTAATAACTTAGCTTCTTAATTGACCTTTCTGCCCTTATTTTTCTAAGCAGCTAAAAAGCACTTTACTTAAAATCTGTGCACTTCGTTAAGTTTACATTTAAAACCTGGTCACCCACTAAATTGAAGTTTTCAGCTCTTTTACCCTATATGTCTTTATCCTCACTGCACTCCTCCTTACCTCTTACTTTGTGCACAGATACACAGTGCTCTTCCCATTTACAGAATGACATCCTCCTACCTTTATTAAGGCTTATCCCAGGCCTGCAGATGTGGCTCAGTGATAGAGAGATTCAGCTTAGGTTTTATTTTTTTTATTCCTTCAGAAATGCTTTCCTACCACTTCCCACAATTTCAGGCTACGCTGCCTTAATACTCCATTTCTGTCATTAAATTTTTACCATTCTATTATTAAATCATTTTTGTTACCCACTAGATTGCTAACTCCTTGAAAATAGAGACAGACTGCTTTTCTTCTGGTATCTGGCTTAATTCCATCCCCATGGCAGATGAAATATATCCTGTCACTGTTTTTTAATTTGAAAATATTCACAGTTGACTTTTTTTTCTTTCAGCAACATGCTAGACGGGTTTATGAAATTCTTCGACTATTGGTGACTGACATGAGTGACGCTGAACAATATAGAAACTACAGGCTGGATATTAAGAGAAGACTGGTCAGCCCATATAAGGTAGAGTTTTCAAGACAGGCATTACATTCTTGTCCCTGTTTAAAACAGAAGAAAGACCAGCCAGTGCTGGTGTGTGGGCAAGTCCACATCAGTTTCCTTAAGGAACTTTTGCAAAGTGAAAATTGTCTTCTGTTACAGAAATTCTTACTCTAGTAAATGGTAAGTGTTTTTCATTCACTTCAAAGTAAATGTCAAGGATAGTCTATTTTTCTTTCATTTGGATGCATTTTTAAAAAATTCAAATGCTCAGGTTCTTCCCTAACAAGTTATGTTGTTTTTTTTCTGTTTCTTATTCCATTTGTCTTTTTTTTTTTTGTCTTTCGAAAAAAAGCCTTTGTTGCTGTTTATAATGCCTGTAATGTACTTTACTATAACTTAAATCTCAAATTAATATTATTTACCTTTTTTCTCTGTTCTTTTGTTAGTGTTTGAGACAGGGTCTTTCTATTGCCTAGGCTGGCCTCAAACTTACAGAGATCCTTTTGCCTCAACATCCCAAGTGCTTGGATTACAGGCATGCACTGCCACAGCCAATCTTTTTCTGTTTCTAAACATTGTTCCTTCTACTTTTTCATCTCCCATGTTTTCCTTCTAATGCAGTGGTATTCTTAGATCAGACTTGGCCTTATCATTTGCCGATTATTTGTGTGGATAAAGCTAAATGTTAGTATAAATAATTTCATATTTTATCTTTTATTTTGTCTGCATAACTGAATATTGCTGCATTCTTCAAAACCTTAAATTTTTGATATAATATATAAAGTGGAATATATATAGTTTAAGGAATATTAAAATTAATAAATCAAATGCAGTGTAGGCTGGGGATAATATAGCTTAGTGGGATAAGTGCCTACCTTATACACAAGGTCATGAGTTTGATTCCTACTACCAGGAGAAAACAACCAACCTATGCACTTTAGACCCTAAATCAACTTAAGTTTTTGTTATGTCGAATTATTTCCTTCATAAAGGTTTGTCTCCAGTATTTTATTGTATCTCATCTTAGAAATGTTTGTGGATTATAGATTTAGCTAAAGTAATAAGCATGACACATTTGCATAGTATTCCAGAATTACCAAAGGTTCACCTTGAAGAGACCTAAGTTTTAGAGACCTTCATTAGTTTTTAGGATGGGTTTAAGGTATTATTTTCAGGATTATTTTGTTTTGTTTGAATTGTCTTTTGAAAGGCAAGTTGACACAGAGACTAAGAATTTAGAGTTCTAACTGGACTGTTAAATTTTCAATCCTGGGCTTCTCTGCTCACTAGCTAATGTGCTGCGGCAAGATACTGACTCCTGTTCCTTTTCTCTTCCATTCAGTACCTCTTAGAGTTGTTAGGATTATACAACATAAGTTAGCATCTCTGATTTCTGATGTCCATAAAATTAACATTTTATTACATGCTCTTAATAAAAGAATTTATATGATAACCTAGACTGGTTTATCCAAACATGAAAGTTATATATATTGCAGTGTTGCCACCTAACAAGCAATCCTTGAGTTTTTTTCTTTTTCCTTCTCTGTATTATCCAGTACTTTCTCCCCTAAAACCACACTATTTCCTCCGTTTCTGCCACTGCTGACTTTAGCCTCTCACATTCTGACTTGAACCACTGCAATAGCTGGTTAGTCCTCCAATCTCATCCATCCTGAATATCACTGACACAGTGTTATTCTGCAATAGTGTACAGCACAAACATTGTTACCAGCTCCTTATTGCAAATTCCTCCAGCTTAATGTCCTTCTTAATAAAATGTGGAGGGTATAATAAAATATGAGAGATTCAGTAAATGCTAGTTAATAAACACTATTTAAGTATAATTTTTATTTACTTTTGTGAAACTTCTAGCAGTTTGTTAAAATTGGTATTAAGTGAGCTTGAAAACCAGTGAATATTTAAATTTTAAAAATTTATTACAATAAAAGATACACTGCCATTAAATACTGCTCATGACTTTGAACACAACTTCTCCCATCAGTCTTGCCATTTTCTGAAGCCATTCTGGAAGTCCTTTTTGATTATTATCTTTAGTTGTGCTGTCATGGTTATTTCGATGTCCTGAATAGATTGAAAACAATTTCCCTTTCATGTCAGGTTGAGTGAATAAAGCAGATTGAGGGTATGTTGTAATGTTTCTACAGGGCTGAGGATTTAGCTTAGTGGCATAAGCGCCTGCCTTGCAAGCAGGCGGTCGTGAGTTCGATCCCCGGTACCGATAAAAAAAAAAGTAGTGTTTCTACAACCAGCTTACCTTTCAGATGGCACCATTCACTGCATTTTTTTAATCACAATTCATGAAGATTCTCACATAAGAGGACTTCTAGAACTGCTTTAGAAAGTGGTAGAAACAGTGCCGGCGATTTAGCTCCGCAGCGTAAGTGCCTGCCTGGCAAGCATGTAGTCATGAGTTTGATCCCTGGAACAAAACAAAACAAAAAAAAGTGGTAGAAACAATGAGATGTGTGTTCAAAGCAAGAATATTTTGAGGAGTTGATGGCAGCAGTGCATCTTACTGTAATGATGGTTTTAAATTTAAACATTCACTGTATATTTCTTTTTCTTTTTTTGTACCAGAAATCAAACTCAGGACCTTAGGCTTGCCAGGCAGACGCTGTGCTACTGAGCTAAATCCCTGGCCCCATAATAACAATTGCCTTTTTTCAGTTAATATGTTAAAACCAGAAATTAAGTTTTTTTATTGTTCCCTTGTTGGGGATCAAAATCTGGGCCTCATGCATGCAAGATAAACATTCTGCCACTTAGCTACAACCCAGCACTGGCTAGAGTTTTTTCTTATGCTCTGGAAGGAGGCTACTAGTCATATATCTGTATTAATCATTATTTGACACAAATACCAGGTCTTCTTGTGAACTCTTTTAAGAGGATTTGCAATTCATGGTTAATAACACTTAACAACTTAATAGTTTATTCCACATGATTCTTCTGTCAGTAAATTGGATAAAATTTTGTCATTTTTCCTTTTTCTATTATCTTATAAAAATTAATGAAAAATACATAATTTTTGGTCATCTTATATTTAAATAATTGGACTAGTAAGTGAGTAATCTACAAGGAGAAAAACACTAGATTGGGCATATAGCTTACTAACTGATCACTAGCCTACCTTGTGTGAGACCCTGGGTTTAATCCCCAGCAACAGGAACATAAAGAAAAAAAAAAAAACCTCTTCAGGGCAAGTTTGGCCATATTTCTACTTTCATTTTTAACACTGAAGATTTAAAATTTTAGGGAAAAAAACAGATCTGCTTTCTTAGTCTAATACACAATTTTGTTTGTTATTTAGAAAAAGCAAAGAGATCTTGCCAAGATGAGAAAATGTCTCAGGCCAGAAGAATTGACAAACCAGATGAACCAAATAGAAATAAGCATGCAACATGAACAGCTGGAAGAAAGCTTTCAGGAACTAGTGGAAGATTACAGGCGTGTTATTGAACGACTGGCTCAGGAATGAGGTTATTCTGTTCTGTACGGGAAGCCCACAAATTTCTGTACATTGTGCTGTGAAAAACCTGATGATAACTTTAATGTTAACATCTTGTAACATTTTACCTACATTAAAAGTTATCTATGTTATCATTAGTTGAATATTTTCTTTTGGAGAGATTGTATATTTTAAAATATTATCTAGAAAGTTTATGAGCATATATTGCATTAAAAAATATAGCTTCTAAAATACCACTGTTCTTGTCTTCTTAAACAGTATAATAAATGCTTAGTTGTGATATGTTCATGTGTGATAATGATTTTTAAATACTTACTATAAACTTTCCCTGTCTTAAAAAACCTTAGATTTTAGCTTTATTATCACGTATCATATACTTTGCTTCTAAGAGTTGACATATGATATCTTTAAAACACATTCCTTCATGGTCATCCTAATAATCTTGTTTTTCCTGTATGATTTTTCTAAGTAGGAATGTTCCTAGTAAAGATTTGATCTGTTTTAAATAAACTCCTGCCTGTATTAATTGTTAGGGCTAGGCAGGTGAGAGAGTGACAAGAACTATACATATACCCTAAAGCCTAAATGTTTGACATCAAAAATTAACTGAAGGTAATTTAGAAGTTAGCTATAAAGCATTTTATAAATGATATAAGATAGAAATCAGTTTATATACCATATGCAAATAAGAGATATCTGTTACAAATTGCTATATGTTTATTAAAGTGTTGAAGTACAAGGAATAAACCAAGTCAGGTGTGATGGCACATGTCTGTAATCCTAGCACTCAGGAAGCTGAGGCAGGAGGATCATTGCAAGTTTGAGGCCCACCTACATAGTTTAAAGTTAGCCTGAACTACATAGTGAGACCCTGTCTCAAAAAAGAAAGAAAGAAACCACAGCAATGTGATTTGTTTAATATAGTCTTGCTTCTTAAGCAGAGTATAAATGAATTGGTAGGTACAGAATTGTAAGTAAAAGCTTAAGATGTGTATAAGGTGTACCAATGAACCACATATTATATAACATTAATGTAATATACTTTGAACTTAAGTACTATACAATGAACTTAAACTGTGTTTTAAAAATCTGATTTGTTTTGATGTTTAGGGCAAAATCCCAACTTGTTTTTTTGTTGTTGTTGTTGTTGTTTTTGTGGTACCGGGGATTGAACTCACAACCTTGTGCTTGCCAGGCAGGAGCTTATGCCACTGAACTAAATCCCCAGCCCCAAAATCCCAACTTGAACAAGCCCTTTTTTGTCCTTAGATCAACTTTCCATTGGTAAAAACCTGTCAAAGATAGGAGACAAAGCATCTCGTGGTTTCTGGTCACAAAATAGTTGTGGCAGGGAGCATACCAGGAGTACTAAGCTGTGTCCTTAAATGAGGGTGATGTAAAAGTTGCATATTTCATCTCAAGGCCGATTTCTGAGAAAACGTATGTACTTGCTGCAGACAGAATGAACTAGTTCAGTTAAAATCCTTTCTGGCCAAAAATAATGGCAAATTACTGTTTTGGGTTTATTTTCTGTTCTTTGAGTCAGCATCTCACTGTATAGCCCAGCCCAGTCTTGAATTTAATTAAGACCCATGATCCTCCTGCCTCAGCTTTCAGAGTGCTGGGGTTATAGGCATGAACCACAATGCCCAGCTCAAAATCATTTTCTTGTATAGAAACCAGAAAAAGCCAATGAGATACTAATTGCCCTAGTTTGTTTTTTTTTTTAAGCAATGTTCCTATGTTCAGTTCATGGATAAAGATCTATTTTTCTTTTGTATTAACCTTTGGGACTTAAAAGGTTATATCCTCATTTGAGGTTAGAATGGTAAAAATCTGATACTTAGATTTTGTATAATAATATCAAGAGAAGTGTGTAGGATTGTATAAGAAAACAGCCAGCTGGGGGTCACCTGCTACCCCTGACACAGCCCTCACACCATTTACCATCTTATTTGTACCTGCTGTACCTCTCTGCTTTTACCTTGTCAATATCCTTCCTCTTCTGCTGTTGATTTACTTTTTCCCTGTTGTCTACAAGAATGTTTCCTTCTGAGCATTGGTTTGTCTAAAAATGAGGTTGCACCACGGTGATCTTCAGGCTTTCTGCTCTAAGATCCTTGCTTGTCTTTTTCTGTGGCTAGTGTTGTATGTCTACAAACACATTTTTAAAAATCACACGTGAAAAATCACAGCATGTCAGTGACACAGTTGGTGTGAGAGGGAAGAAAGCACTATGTCCCCAGTTGTCTCCAATTACAAGGGCTGCAGTTTGTTTTACCAGAGCTTTATCTGCTCTGCACAGTTTTCTAATCCTCAGAATCATGACCATCCATCCTTACTAGAGAAGAGCTGGCAACCATACCTGAGAATCATTACAATCAGACTTTAGATGTTAAATGATTTAATTCTTTGAATTTGCTTTTTTTCTTAGAGCTTAAAGTCAGTTTAAGCTCTAAGATGTACCTGTAATAATTCTTCCTATTTAGTTTCTTTGAGACAAGCTCTCACTATAAGCCCAGGCTAGCTGGGCTTGAATTTGAAATTCTCCTGATTTCTATGATCACAGGAGTGTGCTTACCAGCCCTGGTTTAGTCTAACTAACCTTATACATACAATGACTTTTACTGTCAGCAGCTAAGATTATTAACATAGGGCCAGAGATGTAGCTCAGTGACACATCACCTACCTGGCAAGCACAACAAGGTTCCGAGTTCAATTCCTGGTACAAAGAAAAAGATTATTAGCAGGACCACCATTACCAAAACTTGGTAGTGCAACAATCTAGAATAACCTTTTCATGCAAACAGCAACATATTGGGTATCTCCAACCATTTCCTTTATGGTTGGGAATTAGGGCTACCTTAAATACACAATGACTTGAGTGCCTGGGCATATAAACATGACTTTGTTCCTTTAGTTTTGCTTAGCTTTTCTCAAATCTTAGTAGCCACAGAATTGCTCTAACATCAAGGTTTCTCAGCTTCAGGACTACTGACATTTTGGGGCATAGTTTATTGTTCAGAGTTGACCTGGGTTTTATGGGCTTTCTAACAGCACATTTGATGCCAGTGGTGCCATCCCCATCACCATTGGGACAGCACGCCAGTTATCCTTGGGGATAATTACCTTCGGCTGAGAACCACTGGTCTATGGGATTGAGCATACTTTAAGCATACTTAACTATGTTACATACACAGTACAAAACTCTCAACTACAACTGACCTTTGCACAATGTGTTCAGAAATCTGTGTATAAACTGTATGAATGCATAGTTGTTACTGCCAACACTGAGAGGCTGAGGCAGGGATCATAAATTCAAGCCCAGCTTTAGCAATTTAGATTCCATCTCAAAAAGGGCTGAGGGTGTTAACAGCCCTGGATTCAATCTCTAGTATTAAAAAATATTGCTGGGGATTTAGCTCAGTGGCTTAAGCGCCTGCCTGGCAAGTGCAAGGTCATGAGTTCAATCCCCGGTACCAAAAATTAAAAAAATAAAAAATAACCTGCATGTAATTTTTTGACTCCCCAAAAACTTTACTAATAGCTTGTTGAACTGTGAATTTCAAGGAAGCCTTATTGTCAATTGGCAGATTTTGTATGTTACATGTATTAAGTACGGAATATACAAGAACTGTGAGAGACCACTATATTGCAATTTTTTTTTCCTTGTGGCACTGGGGATCTGGAGATTGAACCCAGAGCCATCCCCAGCCTTTTTTTTTTTAATTTATGAGACAGAGTCTGACTAAATAGTTGTCCAACTTTGCGATTCTCCAGCCTTAGCCTCCCAAATGCTAGGATTACAGGCATCTTGGCCCAAGCCCAGGCAGGCTTTGTTGTAGTTTTTTTGTTGTTTGTTTTGTTTTCCATGGTGGGGATGGAACCTAGGGCTTCCTGTATGCTAGCCAAGACTATCACAGAATTATATCCCCAACTCTCTGAAACCATATTGAGCAACAAAGCTAAGATTTTTGTTCCAGGTCATATGGCTCTCAGATTCTTTACTTAGATTTACTGCATGAGATAAAATATTCTAGATGCTCCAAAAGGGGAAATGGAATTTAGCATTAGATTTAACCATACTGTATGCTAAAAGAACAGTTATCTACAAAGCCCTGTTGGAAAAATTGTGAATTCAGAATTCTCTATTCAAACTATCAAGAAAGTGAGAGCAAAACAAAGTTAGTTTTAAAAGAAACCAGAAAATTTAAACTCTGATGTTACTTGTGATTTATTATAGCAACATGAAGGTGAAACAAAACATATAGGACATAGAATATAAGAAATGGTAAAATAAGTAGGGCATTGGTAATACATGCCTGTAATCCAAGCACTCCCGGAAGCTGAGGATGAACACTGAAGTCCAGCTCAGGCAACTAGCAATTTAGCAAGATTCTGTTTCAAAATAAAAAGGGCTATATATGCAGCTCAGCTTGAAGACTGGGTTTAATCCTCAACTCCACCAAAAAGAGAGGGGAGTAAGGAGTGTAACTCAGTGCGGATCGCTTGCTCAGGGTTCCTAAGGCATTGGGATTGATCCTTGGCACTGGGGAAAATAAATGAGTCTGATTCCAGTAGAAAGAAATCTTGGGATGACAAGAGAATCATATATCAAAGAAAGGAACTGGTCTAAATTGGAATAAGAGGGCTGGGGATTTAGCTCAGTAGCACAAGCGCCTGCCTGGCAAGTGCAAGGTCGTGAGTTCGACACCCAGTACCCCCCCAAAAAAGATGCTGTCTAAATTGGAATAAGAAATTAGGCACTCCAGAAGAAAGTGTATATAAGAAAGTCAAATACAATAAAAGTCAATAAGTAATGTATAGCTTAATACAAATAAACTATAGTTTGCAAAGCTTGGAACTATAATTAAAAAAAAAAAGTTGAAAGTACCCGAGTGTGGCTGGGCATGGTGGCAGATACCTGTAACCCCCTGCCTGGGCTACCCCATGCATTCAAAGCCAGCCTGAACTACAAAGTAAGACCCTGCTTCAAAAAACGAAACAAAAACTGGTTGCACCTGGAAAAGGGTAGAATGGAGAGTGGGCAACTATTGGTTTTTATTGTAAATCTTGTAATTGATAGATTTTTACTTAAATAGTATACATATTACTTTGATATAAAAATTCTTTAAAACTCCTGCCAAATGTTTTAAAAATTTGGAAATTTTTAAAATAAAAATTTACTGAAAGCAGACAAGTGGAGTCTTAAAACAATGAAGTTGTTCCTGACCTGACTTCCACAAAGCAGAATTCACCAAAAAAATTTTTTTTTTTTGTACCGGGAATCGAACTCATGATCACACCCTTGCAAGGCAGGTGCTTATGCCGCTGAGCTAAATCCCCAGTCCTCACCAAGAATTTCTTAATTACAAAAAGAAAAACATCCATTTTTTTAGAAACAGCTCAAAGAAATCATGGTTTACCACGTATTTTCTTTGGTAGAAAGGGAAAATTTGCTATCAACAATTTTGTCTCCATCTTTGACACCTTGGTTCTGTAAGTCAGCAGACCCTAAATATATAAAGAAAGCTCTGACAACTGCAATATGTGGGGCTTTTCCCCCAGTTTGTGGGGCTTGCCAGTGCTTATAAATACCTGATGAGCTATTATGAAACACTATGAAGAGCACCTTAAAAACATACTCCAGGAAAAAATATTTCTTAAAACCTCGAGTTGTATCGTAATGTAAACAGGCTAGAAAAGGGATTTCTTCCCTCTATGACTTTTCTGGGCCTCCCTGTCTTGACCTTCAAATTGGAAGGAGTAGGTTACAGTAGGATGAGGTGGTCTAAAGCCATACTAAAGACGAGTTGGAAATGTGCTTTGGTTAGATTCTCAGTTCACCTGAACAGTTCTTTGAACCTTTAATCATCGTGCCATGTGGATCTACAGATGTCTTCAGCAGTATGCATCTGTTTGCCGGCTTTCTGCAGTCCCTTTTGTGAAGGGGCCACACAGTGAGGCTTGTTTGCTGTCTGCGCCTAGAGCAGCTGCGACTTCTCTTCCTTTATCCTTTCTCAAGCAAAGGCAAGCACGGTAGTGTCTGCTTTGCAGATGAGAGAATGCACTTCACACAGGTCATTCTGTGGCTTCAAGTGGACAGGCAAGAGCAGAGGGGCTCAGCTCAGAGGGAAACAAGGTCATGCAGCATCTGCCCTCTTGTCTGTCTCCACACTTTGTCTTGAATACAGGATTTGTTGAGGGAGAGGCGAGCAGAAGTTAAGAAATGCACCACTGCCTAGTTTTGCAGTCATTTTGGGCCTGGAGGTGGAGAGTAGGATGGGAGAAAGGGACACAACTGGTTTACTTTTTTATGATTAAATCCCTTATTTCATAATCTCCACTCTGGAGAGTTTTACTGCAGTATTTCTGTTTAACTGTTAACTGACTAAAGAAAAGAGAAAGTCACAAAAGAATTTTCAACCACTATTATTAATGGTAAAACTGCTCTCCATAAGAACTGGCCTCACACTGTCCTGCAGGACTGACTGGCAACAGCAAAAGCTACAATGCAAAAATAGATAAGGAGATCATCAGGAATGTGTCTCCACCTCAAGGAGGAAACAACAAAACCAAAAACCCTCAGGAAACAAGGTATAACCTTACAGAAGTGTGGAAAAATGAGAGGAGAAACAAAGTGAAGGCAAAGGAAGAAAAAACAGACTGTAGTAAAAATCGTGTCCATTGCCTTCCTTCCTACCCTCTTCATACTGGGATTGAACTCAAGGCCTTTGCACCTCCCTGGCTACCTCCTTCCTTTAAATTTTAAGACACGGTTTTTGCTAAGTTATTCACTTGCCCAGACTGGGCTAAAAATTTTAATATTCCTGCATCAACCTCCCAAAGTACCAGGATTATAGTTGTACAGTACCACACCCACCTTGCTGTCTCTTCTATACAGATTTGTGACTGCTCATGGCAAAAACGGGGACCATCTCCAAGTAGTATAGGCATAGAAAAAAGTCCAGATGAAAAACATCAACTTGTTAACAGTAATTACCTGAGGGTGGGGATTACCAATTGGGAATAGGTATGGCCTCCAATAGGCCATACTTTCTTTTTAGATTTCATAGTGCAAATGCATACTTCTGTTTAACCCAATTTCCTGAGATCCCAAGTGATGAGGCCAGGGAAGTCTTGTCCCTTATGTGTTCCTGCAGACCCCAAAGCCCACTCTGACTGAAGCAGGCAGTATTATCTGAAGGCTCTGATGCCAGAGAGGAGTTAGATGATCTTCCCTGTTACCTTTCTTTTCCCTTCCTCGATCCTGGCAGCTACTTTAGGAAGGCTTCTGTTCAACCAGTGGATACGGATTGTGCTGAAGCACCTTCTATACTTGCCATCTTCTATAATATTTTCAAGATAAAGGACTGGACCAGCTTGAAATGGAAGCTAGCCAGACTGGGCCTGACACCAACTCCCTTGGGACAATGTTTTTGTTTTATTCTACAATTAAATTAGCCTTGTCTGTTCCTGTTCTCTCCTCTTCCCCTGACATGCTGCTCAAGAGGGGGCAGCATGCATTTGCTGAGCTTTTGCCTGCAATATTCTGTAGATCCTGAAATTTTTAGAATTCCAGTGTGACAGGGATTCAGGTTAAACAATCTCTTTGGAAGGGGGTGGGACTTAAGAGTGTAATTTGCATAGCAATTGCAGGATTGAAAAATGTCATTGGACAAGGCAAAAATGGGAAGGGCCAGACAGAGGGTCACATACAACTAAAACCCCTCCCTTTTTTTTTGTCCTGGCTCCCTCTTGGTACCATGAAAGATCCCAGGAGATAAGGCACAAATAGCAAAGAGAAATTTACTTGATTCTTACGACTGCCTTGCATATGGTACTACTTTTCCTCACAAACATATTTCCACATTTTCTCTAAGAGTACCCCTGGATTGCTCAGTACCATACCCATGATTATCTCAAATATCTGTATAGGAAATATGACATTCTGCCAGCAAATTGGCTAAGACAGTGCCCTTGAAACTATCTGGGCGGACATATAATTGTTCAAAGCTGGACCCTAACTGTAGAGGGGCCCAACCACAGCTACTAAGGCAGAGCTTTGTTATACACACAGATTATGTTTATGCAGGACTCCTAGTTCCTGGAAAGACTGTTCATTTAGCTTAAAATATGTAAGTAAATAAGAGCAGCTCCTCTTTTTAATTTGTCCTAAAATTGAACAAATTAAAGGGAAGGATTGGAAATATTCTCCTGAAACCACAGAGCCAAGAAATGAAACAAACCAAAAAGGTAATTTTCCTGATTCAGATGACAAAGCTGAAAAGCAGGGTCAGAAAGGGAGAGAAAAGGCACTTCAGTGTAGATGACAAGCCCTCTTAGTGCAGGTCCCTGGGCACTGGTGTCTCCTAGTAGTCCATGGAGTGGGGTTTATTCCCCACAGGAAGTGTCTGATTAGTTCACTTAGTTTTACAATTTGTTCATATATAACAGTTTTCTTCTACAGATAAGCAAACACCTTTTCCTTTGTGTAATAGATTGTTTTAAAGCATCTTTCATTATTGGTAATCCTAATAAGAATACAAAAAAATCTAAACATCAAGATCACTTGTGATGATGCATCTGATGTAGCATAATTCCTCAGAGCAATACAAGCCAGGCATGGTGGCATACACCTGCAATCCCAGCACTTGGGAGGCTGAGGCAGGAAGAACACCATGAAGAGGCTGATCTGAACATGATACAAAGTGAATTCAAGGCCAGTCTGAATTGCATAGTGAAACCCTGTCTCACAAAAACTGGGGGAAAAAAAACACCTCAATAAATATATTATAGGAATCTCTGTAAATTTTGTCACAAAGTACAACTTTAGAAAAATTTATGCAGTGTAAGTGTATAATACCATTAAATGGAAGGAAATCAAATTGATTTTTAGAATATACATTTATCAGAATTTTTAATTTCTTTTATAAGCAAAAATTTTTAAATTTTCAAAATCAAAATAAAAAAGCAACAAAACAATAACAAATCATCATTAATAAAAATATTTTAATATTCAAAAATTAAATTTCAGACACAGAAACCAGAGATATTAGGAAATTATCCTTTATTTCTTGAACTCTGGTTTTCAAATGTATTCAGCTTTTTATTCAAACACTTCTACTATAAAATCTGAATAATACTGAGAGTTTAAATCAGCAAGGCCACAATTTAACTGACCTTCATTTCACAGTGGGGAGCATGGTAGAAATGTAGCAGAGAAGCCATGATTTGGTAGTGGTCACTCATCTAAATGAAAGCATTCTAAAGCTCAGAATGCCCAGGATCATCAAATGTCAAGATTACAAGAAAGCTTAGATGCTGGGGGTGTAGCCCTTCATCCTGCTGGTCAGGACACACATCCCATAAACCGATGCAAGTTCACCTCTGCACACTGCTGTTGCCCTGGTCCTCACTACATTTCCTTCCCTTCTAGCTGTGGGGTAATAATGTGTGAATTTGTTTTCCAGGGGCTGACTCAGCCCAATCACATGAATCTGTGTTCTATCTCAGATATGTTTAAAATTGGGCTTCCTATCTTCTGACATTTCACTGGTGACTTCAATTTTTTTTTTTCCTGCACTTTTCCTGAGACTCAGTGTCCAGAGAACTCTCAAGCCCCTTTGCTGCCCTCAGATTCCTGGTTCTAGGTACAGAAAGACTGACCATATTCAGAAGCCTATCCCTAGAACTGATCGAGTTTGTAAAAGATGAGAATTTAAGCAATGTGTACAAACACATTCCCCCCCCCCTTTCTCTCTCTCTCCAGACAGGGTCTCACTATGTACTTCAAAATAGCCTTGAACTCACTATGTAACCCAGGCCGGCCTCAAACTCACAGCATCCTCCTGTCTCAGACTCCCAAGTGCTAGAATTATAGGCACTTAGCACCACACCCAGATCCTTTTCATTTTTGTACAGTTTACTACAGGAAAAAACATATCTTCCAAGGTAACTCAAAAAGCTTCCAGAACTTATAACATAAAGTCCTCCAATGAAATGCTGAAACAGATACTCTTTAAAAGTAAAAATAGCCAATTTATGTAGTCATTGATAAGAATGAGTTTCAGTTGGGTGTGGTGGTGCACACCTGTAATCCTAGCGTGGAGGCTGAAGCACAAACTGCTGTGTATTTGAAGCCAGCCTGGGCTACACAGTGAGTTCAGGGCCAGCCTGAACTATAGAAAGACCCTGCCTTAAAAATCAAAACAAAATAAAAATAAATAAAATATAAGAATGAGCTTAAGCTAAATATTTTAAGATTTGATGTTTATAAGTGGAAAGAACAAGTTAAAAGTAAGTATGATTCCATTTAAAATACACATATCTGCTTTTAAAAAGGCGAAGGTTTGGAATATGCACACAGTGACTACCTGGAGAGTGGGCCTGTGGTGTGTAGAGCAGATGAAGGGACTTGTACTTTTCTTCATTTCTGAGTTTATCTAGATTTTTTCCCTAAATTCTTTTTTTTTTTCTTTTCTTTCTTTCTTTTTTTTTGCCTTTGTTGAGACAGAGTTTTGATATGCAGTTCAAGCTGGACTTGAACTCACTTTGTAGCCCAGGCTGGCCTTGAACTCACAGCAACCCTCCTTCCTCGGCCTCCTGAATGCTGGGATTACAGGTGTGAGCCACCACACAGGGCCATTTTTCTTCAGTTCTTAAAAATACACTAGAAGACATCACATACATTCACAAAGAACCCGTATCAATTATGACAGTTAAAGTCTAGGAATTGCTACATGCTCATTCTGACTGGTTCCACTGAATTCAATTCCTTGGGGATCAGGTTCTGGGCTGGGCAAGGCGGCCACCAAGATGAGTAACACCTGACCTGTGACAGGACTGAAGCGACCCCAGGACACAGGTGAGAGGAACAGTGAATTTCGGAAAAAGGGCACTGTCGCTCATTAAGGAATCTGCACTTTCTCACCTGATTCATAACGGCCTTCTGAGGGCTTGCGTTGTTGGCAGTGCCACTGGCAGGTGTCTTTCTTCTAAATGTTAACTACTGCCAAGAAAAAGGTGTCGTTGAGGAAGAAGTCCCCTAAGCATGCCTACCGGGGTACTCAGGATAGCTTCGCAGCAGAATAAATGTCCTGTCTCCTCTGGTGCCTCCGCTGAGTAATGGAAATTCTGGGCCAACAAAGGGGCTAGCTAGTGACTTCGAAACAAAATTTACAGACTGACTAAATCCAGGGAAATAATTTGCAACAGAGTGGTACAAGATACATAGTGCTATGTTGAACACCAAATTATGCTTTATTTTTTATTTTCTTTTCCGCCCAAGTTCACGTTTCCATGCACCAAAACGTTGATGCTATAAACATTGGATGCCACACTTACCTGCCAGGTTTCTTCCATCCTACCCGGGCGCGGGGACTCGGAGCGAGCGCGAGAGGCGCGGCTGAAGCCTGCCTCCTGCAACCGGAGCAAGCTTGTCCGGCCACGGGTTCCACAGCCAGCCCCCAGCTGGAGCGGCTCCCGCGCTTGGGCATCCGCAGTCAGGGCTCCGCTCGCACACTCGCTTCTCTAGGTCGCTTTGGTGCCTAGAAACTAGGGCGGGGCCACTCCTGAACCTCTGGGGAGGGTGAGGAGCGCTCGCAGACACGTGACTAGCGCCAACATGGCGGCGCCCAGGGGTGTCCAACTGCTCTTCCACAGAGGTAAGCGTGAAAACCCAGTGCGCGAGGACTCGCACCTCTGCCACTCGCTGCGCCCTGGGTTAAAGGGATACAAACCCGCGCACGGGAATGTGCTTTTAGTCCCACGCACCCACGAATGTACTCACGAGGACACATTCGGAAACCCACACGTTTGTTCATTCCGCACTGGCCTGGACTATGTCACTTCGTCGTTACTCCTTGAGTTGTAAGAGCCATTGACACAAGTTTTCTCCCCTAGGTAGATTGTGTAATTAGTATGACAGACACTTATCCTGGCTACGGGGCAGTGAAACTGGAGCCTGCATACTCATTTGCTTTCTCTGCAGCTATTCTGTTGACATTCTTTTGAGGAATTTGCAAATGATTGACTTAAGAGATTATGCTTTTCTGATTATTCTTTTCTGATGACTTAAGAGAACAAATGTCTGAGTAGTTCCAAATAGATATTGCCCTGAGTGTTGAGAGTTTAATTAAATGTACAAATACTTTTGCCACTGAATTAGGGGAATCTGTTGGATCTGAGGTATTTTCTGGATCTTTGTTGGAAAGAACTTGGAAATTGTTTCATGGATGAGGAAACAAAAGTAAATGATGTTGAGAGGCCGCTTAAGTGTCAGGCACGTGAGACATAAAAACAGTCTTGAGGTAGATATTTTAATAGTGATAACTGTTGATATAGAGGAAAGTAACTCCCAACCTACTGGATGCCCGGTAGGAATTTATGTTCTCTAAAATCAAAAAATTAATTTTAGAAACAACGGAGGTTAAGAGCAGAATATATTTATAGAGAGACAGAAGGGGTCCCAAGTGAGTTGCCAAAGACTGTCTTTTCTAGAATTTCATAGAGTAAAACCACAAAATGAGGCAGATCTAAGGTGGGGAAAACATAGGAACTCACAAGATAGACATGAGTTGGGATAGAACTATGGTCAACCAACAAGATTAAATGCTCAGGTAAAATTGATTAAATCGTGTACAAATGGGTACTCCAGTCAGGTAGCAAGCAGATATGCTTAAAGAGCCGTGACTCTTCCTGTAGGGGTTTGGGATGGTGACTCCCGGCTTCCTCAGGTTGATAGAAACCTAGTTAGAATATCAATCCTTAGGATGTGGCTGTATTTGTTTGATCTTTTGTCTTGAGGTCTGGCCCACAGCAGGAGGTTTCTGTCTCCTCCAGATAGCAAGATATCTGGTCGTCTTCTGCTTTGGTTCCTTTGGGGGCTCAGCCCTGTGTGACTGCCTATAATATTTTTATCTAACTCAGTTGCCTGTAACACTACTGTTTGTGTTTTTAGTACATTTGATATTGTGTTAAGCGCCTTACATACACTAGCTGCCTTTTTAAAATTCGAGTTAGGACTTACTCCCTTTGGAGAGAGGAAAAATGGAGCTAGAAAAGTTAACTAATACGACTAAGATCTCATAGATGGTAAGAGTCAGAATGTGCATTTGAACGTGAACCTTTTTGGGGAGCAGGTGGTACCAATGCCTTCACACTGAGTTACTTCCCCAAACCTTTATTGTGTATACATTATTTTTATTTTTATTTTGAGACAGAATTTCACTAAGTTACCCAGGTTAGGCTCAAACTTGCCGCTGTCCTGCCATAGCCACCTAGTGTGTTAGGATTACAAATGTGGGCCAAAATGGCCAGCCTTTTTTTTTAATGATCATTTCAGTGTACTGTGTGACAGGCTTTCCATAGAAATTCACACAAAGTTTAAGTGAAATAGACAAGTATGAGTGTGTACAAGAAGACAGTAGTAGTTTTAGAAAGGAACAAAGTTGGTAGATAGACCTCAGTATTTTGCATAGGGAGCAACAGGAAGATTTAGTGAGAAATGTGTAAAGGAAAGGTGATGCAGGAAGCATTTTGGACTGGTTACTTGGAAGAATGGAGGTCAGCATGAGATTTGCAGCCTGGTGAA
Source organism: Hydrochoerus hydrochaeris (assembly GCA_004027455.1). Taxonomy (NCBI): domain Eukaryota; kingdom Metazoa; phylum Chordata; class Mammalia; order Rodentia; family Hydrochaeridae; genus Hydrochoerus; species Hydrochoerus hydrochaeris. Next base: position 45,903 of record PVLA01000620.1, read on the forward strand.
AAGAGCAAAATTACATCTCTTAAGATCTAGGTTGCAGGGCCCGGCATTTAGCTCAGTGGTGTGAGGGCCTGCCTGGCAAGTGCAAGGTTGAGTTTGAGTTCAAACTCTATTTACTAATTAAGTTACTTTTTCTCTTTCCTTTTTTGGAAAGTCATCAGACTTTGTTTTTGTGCACTCCATAATGAGGAGGATCCAAGAAGATAGTTAAGTTATAGACTCTCCATCCCCAAAACCATACATATGGGGGTATATATACATGCACACACACGCACACACACACACACACACACGTGTGTGTGTGTGTGTGTGTGTGTGTGTGTGTGTGTGTGTGTGTGGTGTTGAAATATCAATAGTCCTGAACCTGTTTGGTACTGGTTTTGTGGAAGACAGTTTGGTTTTGGGATAATTCAAATTCATTACATTTATTATGTGCTTATTTCATTATTACTGCATTGTAATAAATAATGAAATAATTGTGCAGCTCACTGTAAGGCAGAGTCAGGGGGAGCCCTGAGATTGTTTTCTTGTATTTAGTCTCATCTGGAGGCAATAGGAGATATTAACACCGGAAGTGTGCTGTTTATATTCTGTCAACTCTGTAATCTTACTTTGGTTGCTATCACTGCAGAAAACCCTGCTTTACAAAGATAGGATGTTGGAAACAGAAGCAGGCTTTTCAGTACTTTTTAACAACCTCAGGATATTGTGTCTTTCCTTTAATCCAGAAAGTATGCAGATTTGAAGTTGTCTCAAACATACTTCTAAGGCTATTATTTGCAATCTCATGCAGTCAATCTTCAAGGATGGACAAATCTTCACCTAGCTTATTCACAAATGGGTTGTGGACTCATTTCTTTCCAGTTTAGGAGTCTTTTTATGGTTGGAAAGTAATGCTCAAACTCTTTTGAAAGCTGAGATAGGAGATCATGTGATTGCTGCGATGAAGGGCCTAGCTCAAGCTCTTTCAAAATCTCTGCTGTTTGAAACTTGTTAAAAATCTTAATGTTTATTTGTTGCCCCTATGATTCCAGTTTGGCTTTGAATGAGACAATTTTATCTATGGACTGGGACACAGTTGTCATTCTCCCCTGAAATGACAAATTGAGTTAACTGAGCAGGTTAAATACATCACACAAGTAAGCAAGTTTTGCACCCCATTCAGTGTCACTGAAATATGCTAGCAGTGGTGACTTCTCCTTTCAAAAGAAGTCTCTGGAGTGGCTGTCTTAACTCAAAAACTCTGGCCAGCATTTTATCTTTAGGAAAAACACCTCATTTCTGTATATGAGCAATGACGTGTGTGCTCTATGTCTTGTCTCATCATGGAGCTGTGCAAACAGACCTAAAGGCATCTGCTTTAATGCAGTTGATAGTTTTAATCACATCCTGTGAAATGTTAAGTTCAGGTGGTGTTTGTCAGCTATCCAGCATTTCTCTATGGATGACACAGTATATAGACTCACATTCAGAAGTGACCTCTTTGTCTTGAGTAGTGAATCCAGAAAGCCATCCAGTCATGGCAGCTGCTCCATCTGTACACATACTGACACAAAATTAAATAAAATATTTACAATTTTTATAAAATGCCTACTTTCCCAAGCATCAGAAATCAGTGAAAATACAGAGTGAATTTTATGAATCCTAGAGAACTTGGCAAAGACAGAAGTATTATATGTAGTCAGAGTTTCATTTTGAACGTCATCTTGTTTTATAGTTAAAACAACTTGTTCTTCTGAAGATTGGATTTTCCTTTTATAGCCTTTAGATACTGATAACTTTAAATGCACACAAAATAAGCAAGAACGGTGCAGTGAACTGCCACACCTTCACTTTCCAGTCATAGCAGTCACCACTTTGCTTCATTTGTATCCCCAGCTAGTTTGCCTTCTGAAGCTGGATTATTCTGAAGAGTGTCCCAGATAGCCTATGATTTCATCTATAGATTTTCCATTATGTATCTATAAAAGATAAAGAATCTTTTCTTTTTATATGTTGTACTCATCATTTTTAGAATTTCCATTTGATTTTTTTATAGTTTGTGTTTCTTTGTTGGGATTTCCCACCTGTTCACTCACTATGTCCATTTTTTTCCTTTAAGTATATATATATATATATATATATATATATATATGTTTGTTTTGTTTTGTTTTGTTTTTTGGTACTGGGGATTGAACTCATGCCCTCGTGCTTGCCAAGCAGGCATTTGTGCTACTGAGCAAACCCCCAGCCTCCTGGACATATATTTTATAATAGCTTGTTTAAAGTCCTTGTCTATTAATTTTATAATTTGGGTTATCTCAGGGTCTGCTTCTGTTTTATGTATTGCTTTTACCCCTTGATTAAAGATTATATTTTTCTGCTTTCTTAGGTATTATGCAGTATTTAATTGTATATGTGACCTAATGGATAATACCTTGTGGAGATTGTGCTGTTCTGGCAGGCAGTTAATTAACATTACTGGCAAATCAGTTTGATTTTGCTAGGCTTGGTTTTATTCTTTGTTATAGAAGGTCCGTTTATATTTTGCCTTTAGTATGTGTGTGTGTGTGGGTGCTTACTGTAGTGCAGAAGTCTGAAAAATTTTCAGGGAAAGGACAGCTAATAAATATCTTAGGCATTTGTAAGCCTGTATGGCAGCTACTCAGATCTACTTGAGCACAAAAGCAGCATAAACAGTATGTAAACAAATGAGCATAACTGTTTTATAAAGCCAGCCAGCTTTGGCCCATAGGCCTTAAATTGCCCATCCCTCCTATGATTCCTTGCACCTAAGGCTTGCAGCTCCTGAGGTCTCAGCTGAATGCCTGAGGGTGTATACTCTGATGGAGCTGGTGGTGTGACTCCCACCCCTCCCAGCCTACACTGCAACCTCTCTCTGTTATTGAGATCTACAGCAGCAGCTCTCTGGTAGACCCTGTGGAGTATCACCTCTTATCTCAGATGCCCTTCTCTGGGACCCCAGCCCACCTATTCTAGCCACTTCAGCAACCAGACTTCTGCTTTTGCTGTGTGGTGGCACTGTGCTCTGCTTGAGCACCACGTCCTGATGCCACAGTTGGGAAGTTTTTCTAAGACAGAAATCTCGGGCCAACCTGGGCTGACCTTGTATTGTTTTTCTTTTTTCTTAAATTTCACAATCCTGCATGGCTTAGTATCCAGTGCCAACTTATAGCTGTTCTACATGTTCTGTCTAGTTGCTTAAGGCAGAAGGGAATTCCTGGACCACTTTTTCTAACATGGATAAAAGAGGATTTGTTGTTGTTTTTAACTGGTAGGTTACTTTCCCTCTTTTTTCTTTTCTTCTTTGTTTTTTAAAAAATTTATTTGTTGAAACACCTGGTTAGTCTGCTCTGTGGAACTACTTGGATTTTTCTGATCATGTTGTATTCCACTAGGGTGGTTTAAAATGTTCCCCTGAAAGGTGGCAGTTAGATCCAAGGACTGACTTGATTTAGTTAGACTTTGTTTTGTTTTTTGGCAAGAGTAGGTGGTTGTAAGAAGTGGTTATTTTGTAACATTAGTGGCTATTGGTGATCATTATGTGGCTCCATTAACTCATCAGAAGTTTTCAAAATAGTAATATTCTAATTCCATGATTCCTTCCTCATTTACCAGAAAACATCTAGAAAGAGAAACCTTCTCAACAGATATCCAGACCCTGATAGACCCTGTCCTGCAAGAAAAGTTAAGCTCTTGATTTGGTCTCTTTAATCAATTTACAAAATAACTAATTTATCCTGCAAAAGTAACCAATGAGTTTTTGCCCAGAACCATCATATGGATCTGCTTCTTTAATTTTCTGAAAGCATATGAAAGGATCACAGAGTGTTAAATAAAATCCTGAGGCAGGATTGCAAAATTCAGGAGTAAAAGAACAAATGCTGTTGACAAAAGTACCATTTTAAAAAATGGAATTTAAGAAGTTCTTACTGTAACTTAATGTTATAGGTGTGAGGAATTATAGGCTGAGAGAGGATTGAATGTCTTCCAATGCTTGCTTCAAGTTAGGTCAGCCTTAGGGGATGAGGCATTCACACAACTGAATGTTTATTTCTGTATAAAGTGTCAGATCTTATGCTTGGAATAAATATATCTGTGCTTCTCAATACCCACAGGGTGATTTCCACAAGGTGAAAAGGCAACTGGGTAAAGACATGGTTTTGAATCCTGTCTCCACCACTTTTCTTGTTTTGTTTGTTTTGTTTTTGAGGCAGGGTCTCACTATGTAGTGCAGGCTGGCCTGGAACTCACTATGTAGCCCAGGCTGGCCTCAAAATCACAGCAATCCTCCTGCCTCAGCCTCTTCAGTGCTGGGATTACAGATGTGTGCCACAATGCTTGGCCTGTCTCTATAATCTATTTTTAAAAACTACTAAGTAAGAACCTATGGCTCTCAGGAGGCTAAAGCAGGAAGATCACAAGTTCAAGGCCAACCTGAGTTACATAGTGAGACTACCCCTCAACTCCAGAAAACAAAAACAAAGGCCAAACCTGGGGAAGCACCTAAAACAAGAAATATTCCTTTCTTTTTACTAGGTCGATGCTGCCTCTGTGCTCTCTTGGTTGTGGCAGTCACACAAGGCCTCTCACACTGATGGGAGGTGACAAAGAGCCCCCTGTTGGTGGGATAAGGATGAATCTTGTCCCTCTAAGGTTGTTTCCTGAATGCAGTGGAGAGGGACTATACTTCCCAAATGTATGCAATTTTGTGTATTTTCCTGTAGAAAATGTGTCTGAGTTTCATTAATTTCACATAGTAAGATGTATTTTTTGGGAAGAAAATGATATTGCCCTTAGAGTATTAAAATTGTACTTATTTATTTATTTTTGTTTTATTTTGCTGTACTGGGAATGGAACCCAGTGTCTTTGCTCTAAACTACATCCCCAGCCCTTTCTTATTTTTGTACTTTTTGGTTTGGAACAGAGTCTCACTAAGTTACTAGTTCACTCAGGCTAGACACAAACTTGTGATCCTTCTGTCTCAACTTCCCAGAGTTTTGGGATTACAGGAGTGTACCACCACACCAGCCTTCAGCAATTTTTTTTTAATATGCCTCCCATTGAGTGATGGATTCTGTATCCCCTGTCCTAGAATCTAGACTGTCATTGGACAGCTTCCATCAAAGAAGTACAGGGTAAGTGATACTGTGTGACTTGGGAGCCTGTTAGAAAAGAGAGTGCAGCTTCTTTTGCCTTGGTCACTAGAACCCTTACACCCAGAGCATAAGCTGTCTGTTTGTGTAACAAACAGACAAACAAACAACCCTGTACCCATGCTATTGGGAAATACCAGTAAAGGTGGCCCAGTTTGGAGGCCTAACTTTGAGTCATCCCATCCCAGGTATCAATTTGTGAGTGAATGAGCCTTCAGATGGGTCCAACCCCCAGCTGTTGAATTACTCCCACCTTCAAGTCTTCTTGGCCAAAGCCTTGAACATCAGACAGCCTCAGACATTGATTTCTGAATTCCTGGTCCATGTAATGCATGAGTATAACTAATTTTTTTTATTCTGTTTAATTTGCACAGTTTAATCTTTTACATAGCAGTAGTGATGGAAACAGTTACATTTAATAGCCAGCAACAACTATTTTTCAGTGGAAAACGTAAAGAACTACTTGTAGGAAATATCTGTGGGTACAAAATTTGGAGTCATCACGTATGACAAAGTATGGTTTCAAACAATATTTATTCAGAATTTAGATGAAATGTAGTAATCAGAAATTTGTGTATATGTGTGTGTGTATGTTACCAGGGATTGAACCCATGGACTCCACATTCTAGGAAAACACTCTTAACACTGAGCTATACCCCAATTTTTTCTTTTCTTTTCTTTTTTTCCCGGTACCAGGGATCAAACTCACAACCTTGTGTTTGCCAGGCAGGCGCTTATGCCACTGAGCTAAATCCCCAGCCCTATATTTTTTATTTTCAAGGAGAGTCTTACTAAATTGCCCATTGGAACCCTGTGGGTCAATGGGCTTCCTGGAGAGAACTGAAAGAGAAGGAGGAGCGGGAGGAAGGTCGCCAAGAACAGGGGAGGTGTTTCTGAGTTTTTTTTGTTTTTTTTTAATCGGTACTGGGGATCGAACTCATGACTCTGCTCTTGCAAGGCAGGTGCTTATGCCACTGAGCTAAATCCCCACCCCCTCTATCTGAGTCTTGAGTGAAGGAAGAACGGGAATTTCTTCATTTAAGGGAGAGAGAAAGTACTTTTAAGTCATGTTTTTTTATTGTAAAAGTAATATGAGGGTCTGGGAGTTATATAGGGGAATGAAACTCCTGACCTACTATGTCCGCGAGTTCGTGTTCTCTAAATTCGAAGAGTGAATTTTAGGAACAACAGAGGTTAAACGTAGAGTATATGTCTTTTTAAAAAAGTAGAATATATTGATTGAGAAAAAGAAAGTTTCTGTCTGAAGAGAGACAGAGGGGTCTGGAGCGGGTTGCCCAGGACTCTGTTTTTCCAGGGACTTTTATAAACCATGAGTTCAAGGTGGAGGAAGACTGGGAATTCACAAGGCAGATGGGCTTAAGGTGGGACATAACTATAGTTTCCAATAAGATCAATTGTTCAGGTAAAATTGATTACATTAAGGACAAATGGGGAAGTGAGTCAGTTAGAAAGCTGGCGTTCTTAAGGAGCAGCAATTCTTTCCTAGGGGGATGGGAACTATATGGGTGCATTTGTTTGGTCTTTTGTCTTGAGGCCTGGTCCACAGCAGGAGGCTTCCGTCTCCCCCGCTGCTTCCAGGTATCTGCACTGGCTCCTTTGAGGACCTTTGAGGACCTGTCTCACTGCCTATAATATTTCTAATTAATTCAGCTGCCTGCAACAGGAGTATGAGCTCAGTGTTAAGAGCACTTGCCTAGCATGCACAAGGCCTTCAGTTTGATCCCCACACCACCAAAAAATAAAATAAAATAAAATAAAATAAAATAAAATAAAATAAAATAAAGAGGGATGTGAGGAATGCTGTAATGAATGGCTGAGAATGTGTGTTCTCAAATGAGGGGCCTCAGTCTGAATCTTGATGCTGTGCTTTACAAGCTATGGAACCTTGGACTCATTAGCATCGCTTGTGTCGCGCGTGCTGGTGGTCACAGTACAGTGTGGCAGGGGACTGCATCGGGTGTGAACACCAAGAGGCTGGGGGGGGGCTGGCTTGCAGTCTGCTGCTACAGCATCACTTAGCACGGTGCATGACATGGTGTGTGACACATTTATCACAGTGTCAGTATTAAGGTGTTACAGAGATGTGTCAAACTGACAGAAGGCACCGTCTGACCATTTAGATAGATTAGGTATTTTTAAGGTGATTTTTTTTTTATCCTAAGGAAAGTTACTAGTAATATGACCATCATTTCACAAAATTTTTGCTACCACATTCATAAGAAAAAGTTTATTAATTACTGAAAAAATACTTTAGGAAAATGAACTTTTTTTTCCAGTACTGAGATTTGAACCCAGTGTCATACATGTTATGCAAGCAGGGCCACTGAGCTACATCCCTGGCATGAACATTAACTTTTGATTCCTTTTACCTCTGACCTGTAGAGTTTATATGTAACACCCTTGTTCCTTCCATTCAGCCTGTGATAACTGCATCTGGGGCCTCATGTGCCATCTCTGTCATCATTAAGTTGATGATTTTCTTGTAAGATCAAGTAAGAAGTAGGTCAGCAGTGAAAGGAACACCCTGGCTGTATTAGCCCAGACTGGCTGATGCTGCGGAATGTTGCAGGCAGCTGAGTTAGTTAGAAATATAGGCAATGAGACAGGGCTAGGCCCTGAAAGGAGCCAGTGCATAAACTCAGATACCTGGCAGCCGCACTGCGGGGTGGGGGTGGGGGACCCTCAAGACAAAAGACCAAACATATCCTGAGGAATGGTATTCTAAATAGTTCCCTATCAGCCTGAGGAAGCCTGGAGTCACCATCCCATCCCCCTAGGGTAGAGTCACTGCTCCTGAAGAATGCCCGCTTCCCCATTTGTCCCAATGTAATCAATTTTACCTGAACCATCGATCTTACTGGCTAACTATAGTTATGTCCCACCTTATGCCCATCTACCTTGTGAGTTACCAGGTCCTGGTGCCCCCACCCCATGTACCTTGAAACCATAGTTTTACTCTATAAAAGTCCCTGGAAAAGACAGAATCCTGGACAACCCGTTCTGGACCCTTCTGTCTCTTTAGACAGAAGCTTTCTTTCTCTCAATAAATATATTCTACTCTTAACCTCTGTTGTTCCTAAAATTCATTCTTCAATTTTAGAGACCAGAACTCGTGGACATAGTAGGTCAGGAGTTTCATTCCCCTAAATCAGGAAGACCAGCCCCCTTCCACACTTGCTCCGACTTCATGCTCTGCAGAGCAGCTGTTCCTAGCCTTGCAGGGAGCAGGGGCACTGCCATCAGAAGACCAAGGGAAGGACACAGCAGGAAAAGGCTTTTTGGAGCTAGCGAGTGGGAGATAGGACAGACAGTATTAAGAAGACTTCAGGTGAAGGAAGCATGGGGAGGGTTATCTGTTAACTAGCTAAGAAGAGAGAAGGCCTTTGAATATCTACCACGAGGCGAGGTGCTTTTCAGCAGAGCCCTATAACTCGGGATGGTACAGCAGTGTATGCAAGGCAACTGTGTACCTAAAGAAAAATCATAGCTGTCAAGGAGTCTTACAAAGTCAGTTTGGGTAGTTAGTACTTAGTGGTAGCTTCTTTTGTAAGATCCAGATTAATTTCCTAATGCCATTTTTTTTTTACTTTAATGTTGTTGCTTTAATCATTAGAATACCACCGATTCCTTCAGGCAATAGGAAGTTATTGAAGATTTAATGAGATTCATATTGCTTATGCTTAAATGTTGATGACTTCCTGCATGCATATTAATCATCCCTGACCTTGATCTTAAATTCCTGTCCAGTACAGATTCTCATCAAGCATACCTACTAGATTCCTCATGTTCACCAAATACCTGGTTTATTTCCAAAAGTACATTTTAAAAAAGTTAAATCTGATGTTCAGTGTGTGTCAAATTTTTAGAACCTTTGTCTAAATTTGTCTTTCAATTCTTACCATGACCATCAATCTGGAAAATTTAGGGGGAGGAAAGTCAGTTAACCCTTCAAGGGGGATTTAGCCTTGTGTGTAAGACTGTATGTTCTGTGCAGCAGACCTTGAATAGACCTAATTGGTTGTCTAGGTCAGGATGTCCAACTGGTGCCTCTTAGCCCATCCAGGCCACGGAGCATTTCCGCATGGCCTGAGTATGCACTCCGTCTGTCGAGCAGCAGGACTCGCCTCTGCTGCTGCTTCCTGCACCCGTCCTTTAGAGTTCAGGCCCACCCCCTCCTGCCACAGAGGCCTGGGAAATAGGGGCTGACCACCTGGCCTCCTCATGTCCAGCATCTATGCATCTGTCCCAATTGTCCCCCCAGCCACCTTGGCAGATTTCCTGATCAACAGTCCTGCAAATTAGGAGCCAGGGCAGGAATTGAGAACTTGAGAGGAGAGGTGACAGGTCTTGGGAATCTGAGAGATGAATGCAGGAGAGGCAGACAGAAAGGATCACAGCCAGTTGAAGAGAAAAAATAAATATGTAAGAGTTGAGGGTGAGGAGGTTTGTATACAAAGAAGCAGGATGTGAGGGAAAGGTGTAAGAAGTGCAGGAGCTTGTGTGTGGGATGTCCCTCACTAAGATGAGTGAGGAACAAAAGAGGGAAATTTGCTTGTGAAAGAGGCCACACGTGTGAGAATAAGAAGAGTGGAAAAAGCCAAGCAACCTCACAAAACTTTTTTTTTTTTTTGGTGCTGGGGTAACCTGACAAACTTGACAGCCTGCCCCTGTGGGAGACAGAATGACAGAGCAGTTTTTCCTGATCTATACCAGGACTGAACCCAGGGCCTTTATAACAATAATAACAAAATTACGATTAAGAGGTCCCTCTTACTGATGAGGTGACACACACCTGTTATCCAAACTACTCAGGAGGCTGAGGCAGGAAGATCATAGGTTCAAGGTCAGTCTGGGGAGCTTAGTGAAACTGTGTCTCAAAATAAAACTTACAAAAAGGGATAGAGATGTAGCTCATGATAGAATACTACTGGATTCCACCCCTAATATTAGAAAAAGAAAAGAAGTAAACCATAAGGCTGAGGGTGATAGAGCACTTGCCTAACATGCATTAGGCCCCGAATTTAATCCCCAGCACTGCAAAAAATAAATACATAAATCTTTTTGTATAGGGGCTGGGGATTTAACTCAGTGCCTTGCAAGTGCACAGTCGTTGAGTTCAATTCCAGTACAAAAAAAAAAATCTTTTAGCATAAAGTACACCACAAATAGATGTACACTTAGCATATTATATTTAATTTTTTTTTTTTTTTGGTACTGGGGATTGAACTCACGACCTCATGCTTGCAACGCGAGCGCTTGTCACTGAGCTAAATCCCCATCCCTTTTTTTATTTAGTATATTATATTACATTGGAATTATTTTAAGATGTTCCAAATATGTAGGATTTGATTCTAAACCTGCTTATTGGCATGATTATTTTTAATCATATCCCAAGCAAAAGTTTGGAGAGTATTGCTTTTGATGACTGTATTTGTTTGCCCCTGTTATGGTTTGTGTCTTGATGTCACCCCAAAAGCCTCATGTGGTCATACAGTTTTTTCAGAGGTGGCTGAATCTAGTGTGTGATTAATTTGTGGTACAATGCTGGGATTAAGGGTGGATGATTGCTGAATCAATCCACTGATTGAGTTGGCACCACCCTAACTCTTGTTCCTGGGTATAGTAAAGAGGCAGAAAGAGGTTTGTCTGCCCCTTCTTTCTTATTGTCTTTGCTATCTTTTTTTTTTTGCCTTGGCTATCTTTTGCCACCATGAACTTTTGCCTCTCTGTCATGTGCCACCCTGGCTTGGCGCCAACCGATTATGGACTGAAACTTCCACAAACTGTGAGCTAAATAAACCTTATCTCCTTTAACTTTGGGTGTCCAGTATCTTGTCTCAGCAATAAGAAAAGTAGCTAAGACAGTCCCCCTTTTCTTACAATGAGGTAATTTTGCATACAAACAGATTTTCATCTTCTTACAGAGGATTTTCTGTTCTTATCACTTAATTGAATAGGTGAAAAGATATCCATTATGCAAGTAGATTTTTCATATTTAATAATCAAAATATCGGGGCCAGGGATTTAGCTCAGTGGCACAAGTGCCTGCCTGGCAAGTACAAGGTCATGAGTTTGATCCCCATACCAAAATAATAATAATAATAATAATAATAATAATAATAATCAAAATATCTTTAAAATTTTTAAATTTTTTTTATTTTAAAGAGGGTAAAATTAAACACAACAAAACAGAACATAAGAAAGCAATGCAAAAGACATAAATTTCAAAGCAAGACAGCCAGAGATCTTCACTATCTATCATATTGTCTCTTATTTTCTTCCAAATAGTTGTCCATATCTTCAGACACAGAGAATTCATACAAAATAACATAGTATAAAACTGATCTGAACAGGATGACGAAGGTGTTTTAGGTCTTCAAGACCAAACAATAGGGAAGTCAATAATGGCTGTCACAATGTCACTCATTCTCTCCTTTTCAAAACAACTTTTTTTTGTTTGTTTGTTTTTTTGGTACCGCGGATCAAACTCATGACCTTACACTTGCCAGGCAGGCGCTTAAGCCACTGAGCTAAATCCCCAGCCCTTCAAAACAACTTTTAAAAATGACTACAAAATCCCATATTTTAGCTAGTTGTTGCTGCTGCTGCTGTTGTTATTGAGTGCTTGGCAGCAAATGTTCTATCACCACATTACACCTTACTTCAACTATTTAATTCTATATCTGGAAATCTATATTTAGAAAATAATCAGAAGAGGTAGGCATGATGGTGCATGCCTTTAATCCCAGCACTTGGGAGGCTGAGGCAGGACAGTTGCCTCCAGTTCAATGCCAACTTGGGCTACAAAGTGATTTCAAGGCAACCCAAACTGCATAGTGGAACCTTGTCTCAAAAAAAAAAAAAAATGCCAACAAAGATTTAAATTCGAGGGTATCTATTACAATTTTGCACATATTAACCAAGAACTGGAAATAACCTAAATGTCCAGTGAAATGGGAATGATTAAGAGGGAATGATTAAGTAAATTTTGATATCCATAAGATGACATAACTGTTAAAACACTGCAAAAATATTGCCCATTGAACTACTTCCTCCAACTGGTTCTCACACTGCTTTCAAGTGGCTTTTTAAAAAATACATTAGAGGCTGGGCACTGGAGTGCAGTCCTGAAAGCCCAGCACTTTGAGAGGCTGAGGCAAGAGAACTCACAAACTTGAACCCAACTTAGGGAACTTAGTGACTTAATAAGACCCTATCTCAAAATAAAGGACTGAGGATATAGCTCAGTGCAAAGGCTCTGGGTTCAATCCCTAGTACCAAAAATAATAATTTAATTGAAAAATGAAAGACGATGTGTTAGGTCATTTCACTGCCCTCTAAATGTTTCCTGCCTTCCCATCATAGTCACCATGAATACCCTGACCTCAAGTGCCACTGGCCTACCATGTCACCCACAGGTCCTCCTGTCTCCTGGCCTGCGGTTTAGGTCTCTAATTCTCTAAGCTCTTGCCTGCTTGGAATCTTGGCATTTGCGCCTTGTCAGATTGGACTAGCCTTTCTTAGCCTTCACCTGACTGAGTCCTGCTTGTCCTTCGCTTTGTTGTCACTTTATCAGAAGACTCTCCTGAGTGTCTCTGCTCGGAGGAGAGGCCCCAAGTATACCTTATATCATGATCTGATGGACCTTTGTAACGTATTACATTTTCAAATTCTAGGTCCACTTGTGTGGTTCAGTTAATGCCCATTGCTCCTCTGGACTTTAATTTTCTCTCCTGTGTGGAAGAGTTTTCCCCATTTATTCTCTACCTCTTTAAATCAAGGTTTTGATTTCTGTTGCTATTTATTTTTGTATACTGTTGGGGTAGGTTTCTGTCAGGTTGCCTAGGCTGACCTCAAGTTTCTGACTCTTACCTCAGCCATCCAAGTAGCCCAGCTCTGTTGCTGTATTTTTAATTCATAAGAGTCTGTCTTCTTGCCTGGAAGTTGTTTTTATTTGTTTGATTGGTTTTTTGTAGTAATAGGGGTTGAACCTGGGACCTTGCAATGCTAGGAAAGTGCTGTACAACTGAGACACATTCTCAGCCTTTTAAAAAAATTTTATTTATACATACCTAATAGAAATAAATGTAAATTTATTATAGTAAATTATATACTATATACCATAGTATAAATTATAAAATGTAGTATATAATTTTCTGTACATTGAACTCAGGAGCCTTTTACTACTCAGCTACATCCTCAGCCCTTTTTTAAGACAGGATCTTGCTAAATTGCCCAAACTTGCCTCAAACTGCAATCCTCCTGCCTCAGTCTCCCAAATAGCTGGAATTACAGGCATGTATCACTTGCATTCAGCTTTCCTTGAAAGTTCTAAAAGTATTCTAGTCTTGCTTTATGGTTGCAGTATTTTCCTTGGGTATATTATGAACAAGTTGCTGCTGATAACTGAATAAACAAAGTATGGTATCTACATATAATGGAACACTCCTCGGGTATAAAGAATGACAAATTTGAAGCATTTGTAGGAAAATGGATGCGCTTGGAAAATATAAAGTTGAATGCAATAAATCAAGACACACAAGCTTAAATTCCATATGGTATCTCTCATTTGGGTGAGGCAAAGTACAAACAAAGAAAATGATAAAAGATGGATAGAAAGGGACAAGGGGACAGATCTTGTCCAATAGGGAAATAGTCTAAGGAAATGAGGTAAGGGGAAGGGAAAATGTGAGGAATAAAGACATTCAGTGTACAGGATCCTAATAACTCCAATCAATGTCAGAATTATAAGCCATAACATGAGCTAAGACAAATAATATCAACAAGTCTGAAAACGGTGTCAGGGAAATCGGGGGAGGAAGGAGGAAAAGGTGAAAAGAGAATTTAAAAAACAATCTATAACATGAACGTGTAACTACCTCCTAAGATGATCGTAAACTGCATGAATTGTAAACATGTGCTTAAAAAATGGATTATCAAATATATGAGACAGCTACTATTACAAAAAAACTATCAAACAAAAAAGCAAAAATGAGAACAATCAGAAGAAACAAACTAAAGAGAAGAAAATTTCTAGAAAACTTGTTCATATCTTGTGGCCCCAGACTCCCAGCTCACCCAGGACAGGACTGGAACTCAAAGAGATATATGAAGTTAGAAGTCAAACACTGGAACTTTCTTTCTTTCTTTTCTTTCTTTTTTTTTTTTTGGTACCAGGGATCAAACTCATGACCACGTGCTTGCCAGGCAGGCACTTATGCCACTGAGCTAAGTCCCTGCAAAACTGGAACTTTCTGAAATGATAATTACAGAAAGTGAAAAAACTAGTGAAAAAGGGTATAGAGAAAATGATCTCTCAGCTACAAAAAGAAATGATGCTTAAAATCAAAGCTATTAGAGAAGACACACACAAAAAAATAGTAAATGATATTGGAAAAAGATGGAAACAAAAAATGCCCAACATAGGAGAGAAGTGAAATCCATGAGACAGATTCAAACAGAGATCCGAGAGATTAAAGCCTCATTGAAAGTATATGTAACAGACTGAACGAAGGAAAAGATGGAATTTCAGATCTTGAAGACAGAATTGTAGCTTGTGATCATGAAAAGAAAGATATCTCAAAAACAGCAACAGACCATGGTAAATCAATCCACAGCTACAAGATGAAGCAAAGAAAAATAACACAAGATTGATTGGGGTCAATGAGAAAGCTGGAGACAGCACAAGTGCTATTAACAATCATAAATAGTGCCTAATACGTGAACACCCAACTATATAAGACAATTATTGGTAGACATGGCAAATCAAATGAGCAATAACACAGGTATAGTGGGAGACCTCAATACCCCCTTGTCTCAGAGAGATAGACCAACTAGACAGAAAATCAGCAAAGAAATATCAGAACTGAACCAAACCTGTGAGCAAATGGAATTAATAGGAAGAAGCCATGCCCTGAGGCTGTAAGCCAGAGAGATCCTGCAAGCCCAACACAGCCCAGAGAAGAAGCCATACCTGGAGGTCCTTCCGCCTTTGAGGAGCATCAGTGAACCACTGCCCTGTGACTTTCTACCACTGGAGGAAGCCAGGTGCCTAGTCTAATCCATTATACTGAGGGACTGGCAGTCAATGCAGGAAGCATCTGGGATGCTGCAATGGGCTGATTTGGAGGAACACAGAAAAATGTCAAGATGAAGGAGTGAAATACAGTCTCAGACCTCTAGCCCACACAGAACAAGTTCAGTAGACACAGACATAGTTGAAATTAGAGGTCATACACTTGAAATTTCTGAAAAGATAACAACTGAAGTAGAGAATATTGATTGGTTAATTTTACAGTCCAATGTCTTATGGTCTAGACAGCTATTCTGACGATAATAAGAGGCATTATGGTATCATTGTTAATTTCCTATTGTTTAAGTCCTGTATTGCTTTCATTGTTTTGTTTTGATTGGCTTTATTCTATTTTATTTTGTTCGGCTTTATTCTTAAAATTTTTTAAGTGGTTTAACTTTCTAAAGTTTTTTGAATATTCTAGATATTATTCCTCTATAGCTGAAATTTTTTCCCATTCTGTAGGTTGTGTCCTCACACTAGTGATTGATTCTTTTGCTGTCAGAAGCTTTTTAGTGTGATATAAATCCATTTGTTGATTTTTGCTATTTCTTGTGCAACTGAGATTCTGTTTAGAAAGTCCTTTTCCTACACTTATATTCTAAGTGTTTCACCTATCTTATCTTCCAGAAGGCTTAATGTTTTTGTTTTAATGTTTAGATCTTTGATCCATTGTAATTTTAATTTAGTATATGCTGAGAGGTAAGGATTCAGTTTCATTCTTCTGCCAACAGATAACCAGTTTTCCCAGCATTACTTGTTGAATGGCTATTTTCCCTCCAATGTGTTTTTGGCCCCTCTGTCAGAGATCATATGGTTGAATATGTCCTTGGAGGTTTCTTTTTATTTTTTATTTTTATTGGTATCAGGGATCGAACTCATGACCGCGTGCTTGCAAAGCAGGTGCTTATGCCGCTGAGCTAAATCCCCAGCCCCTTGTGGAGATTTCTTATCATCAATTCTGTTTCATTGATCCACAAGTCTGTTTTTGTTCCAGGGCCATGCCGGGTTTTTTTGTTTTTTTGTTTTTATCACTATTATTTTGTAGTATAGCATGAAGTCTGATACTGCTATGCCACCCGCTTTGCTCTTCTTGGCCAAAATTACTTTTACTATTCTAGTTCTTTTGGTTCTGTATAAGTTTTAGAATTTTTTCTAGATCTGTGAGCTGTTGATGTTTTGATTGAGAGTGCATTGCATCTATAAAACAGTTTTGAAAGTAAGGCTATTTTGACAATATTGGTTCTGTCAATCCAGGAGCAGGGAACATCTTTCTATTTTCTGATTCCTCTTTGATCTCCTTTACACTACTATAAGGTATTACACTTCTTTGTTTAGGTTAGTTCCGAAGTACTTCTTTTTTCTTAAAGCAACTTTGAATGGTATTGTTTTCATAATTTCCTTATCATTCCATTCATTGTTGATATACACAAATACTAATGATTTTTTTGTGTTAATCTTGTATCCTGCTACTTTGCTGAAATAGGTTATTCTAAGTTTGTTTTTTTTTTTTTGTACCGGGGATCGAACTCATGACCTTGCACTTGCTAGGCAGTAAATCCACAGCCCCTCTAAGATTTTTTTGGTGGCGTTCTTTGAGTCTTCTATGTAGAGTATCATGCCATCTGCAAATAATTATAATTTGAGTTCTTCCTTTCCTTTGTGTGTCCTTTTTATTTCTCATACCTAATAGGTCTGGCTAGTGGTTCTAGTACTATGTTGAATAGCAGAGATGACAGTGGATATCCTTGTCTTGTTCCTGATTTTAGGGGAAATGTTTTTAGTTTTTCCCCATTTAATATGACACTGGCTATTAGTTTGTCATAAATAGCCTTTAGTATATTCAGTTATAGTCCTTCTATACCTGTTTTTATCATGAAGGAGCATTTGACTTTATGGAAAGCCTAATTAATGAAATTGAAACTAGAAAAATAGAAGACACAAAAAGAAACAAAAAAATCATTTCTTACTTTAAAAAAATCATTTCTACCCTTTTTTCTGTTTTGCTTTTTTCCTCTAAATAAAAAAAATATATCAAAGAAGTGGTTCTTCAAAAGAATAAATAAAATACACAAGCCCTTAGCAGACTCACCAGGAGAGAGAAGAGACTCACATCAATGCAATTAGAAATGACAAAGGTGAACTCATAACAGAAATCAAAATCCAGAAGATGGTGACTACACTTTGAAAAATTATATTCCAACAAATTAGCAAATTTTGAAGAAATTTGCTAGATACATACAACCTACCAAAACAAACCCAAGAAAACACAAATATACTTAGCAACCAAATCACAAGCAGTTAAATTGATTTAGTAATGGAGAACCTACCAGCTAAAATATGCCCAGGACCTGAAGAATTCATGACTAAATTCTGCAAAATCTTTAAGGATGTTGTGTCACCAGTAGTCCTCAAGCTGATCAAAGAAACTGAAAGGTGCTCCTAAACTCATCTATGGTAATCTATTGTTGTATGCTTCTATATAAAGGTGGGTGAACTAGGCTTAGTCTCAAAATAAAATAAAAAGGTCTGGGGATGTGGCTCAGTGCTAGAATGCTTGCTAGCATGTATGAAGCCCTATTTCCATCTCCAGTACCAGAGAGAGTGAGACAGAGAGATAGAGACAGAGAGAGAGACAGACAGAGACA
Source organism: Hydrochoerus hydrochaeris (assembly GCA_004027455.1). NCBI lineage: Eukaryota > Metazoa > Chordata > Mammalia > Rodentia > Hydrochaeridae > Hydrochoerus > Hydrochoerus hydrochaeris. The sequence continues at coordinate 63,798 of PVLA01000620.1, forward strand.
GAGAAATGAGCAATTAAAAAAACTGAGTAAGCTCATGAAAGTCAAGACTCAGAAGCTATAACAAAAGAGTAAGAGAACTTTACCACTAATTGCATTATAGAATTTTGGATTGGATCATTGGATTGAAGACTTTTCTGGAAAAAACTGCTGTAACTTATCTGAAAGTAAGGCCTGGCTGCCAGCATTCTAGAATGTTAGTGGGAAGACTGGCAGGTGTAGGTGGCTCTCAACATTTGTGATGGTAACCTGTCGTGGTGGCACATGCTAGTAATATCAGCACTCCTGAGGCTGAGGCAAGAAGATCACCATGACTTCAAGGCCAGTCTGGGCTACATAATGAGTTCAAGGCCAGCCTAAACCCCATAGTGTGAGACCTTGTCTCAAAAAAGAAAAAAAAAAAAAAAGACTATTAACCTGATATGTCAATGTGATTGGTTAAAAAACTGCCTAGCAGATTAGCAAAACATACTTTGGTTGTGTCTGGGTGGATTATGAAGGTTTAATGTTGGGCACTATATCTGGTTGCTGGTCTTGTCTTCTGTGGTACTATTCCTCAATTCAGCTTCCTTGCTGCCATGAACTAATTTCTGCTTTGCCACTTTGCATAGCCCTACCACTATATTTCTACTTTGGTGCCAGATACTTCTGTACTGAATGCCCTAAAACCCTGAGCCAAATTAAGCCTCTTCTCTTTTACTTGGTGGGTCAGGTGTTTACTTGGTGGTTGTCAGGTATCGTCAGGAAATCTGGCTAATAAAACACCCAAGTATGCATTTAGTCTCCTTCTGTTTGTCACAGTGCCACTCACCCTTAACTGTTCCTGATTTCTCCAGTCAGAGGCTTGGTTTATTCTCTCCTGAGAATTATTCTCTGTTCCTTCATCAAATGGTAGAGGGCCACACATCCGAGTTTGTAGAATATGCAGTCTGGAGACCTGGCTGTGTCTTAAATGGATAGTTACATGCTTTTCTTTATTCTAGCTCCATTTCATCCTTTTATTTAGAGAATCCTGGTGCTGTCAGTTGATTCCTGGAAATTCTTGCATCTCTCCACTGCATGAACAGGATTTTGTTTTGGTTCTGCCAAGCCATTTACCTCCTATCAGTGCCTGTATTTTTTTTTTAACTTGTCTTCTGCCCCATTTTCCTATTCTTTCTGATCTTTGGGGTTCATGTCATAATCTATAAAAGATTATGACAGAACTGGGCATGTGACTCAGTGATATATTGCTTGCCCTACATGTTTGAGGTCCCAGGTTTAATCTCCACTATCACAATAAAATAAAATAAAAAGCAGTAAAAGTGGGTGTGTGTTTGGGTCACTGTCTGTTTTGACTTTTGCAATAAATTTTGGTATATCTTGGCATATTACCCTTAAATATGTCACATTTGGTTTCATGTTTACCTCAGTTTTATAATTTCTTTTGTGGGGACAACCTCATCTAATTTTTAATCCTTTTCCATTACCTAGTGACAAATACCCAACTTGTTCTCAGGCTGTTACCACTTATATGATAAAAGCAAGAAGGCCCAAGCCTTTCTGCAAATCCTTCTTTTTCTGTTAATCTGTGAATCAGATTTTGTTCATATTAATAATATTTTTAATTTCTTTAACTTTGTTTTGCCCTTGCCCTTCATATTGGGTAGTTTCCCTGACCAGAAATCTGTCTCTTTACCACACATGAAGCTTCAGTGATGAAACCATGGTCCTTGCTCAGGAACTTACATTTAGTGGAAGATGCAAATGGGTGAAAGTAAGGGCAGTGTGTGCATTAGGGGCTGTGCTGGGAATGAGCAGAGCAGCACAATGGTAAGGCACCCACTCTAGTCTTAAAGCATAAAAATACTTCCCAGAGAAGTGACATTTAAGAAAAGACCTGAAGGATGAATGGTGGTGATACAGAAGCATGTACAAATAGGAGAAAAATATGAACAAAAGCCTCAAGTAAAAATAACCTGTTTTATTTGAAGCAGATATATCATGAGAGTCTGGGGCAAGCCTAGGTTTGAAGTGGTAAGGCATAAGGGGTAATTAGGATCCAGATCATAAGTTTTTTTTTTTTAATTTATTTAAAGAGAAACAGAATCCTGTAAAGGGTAGAGGTAATACAGAATTCCCAAAAAAAGAAAAAGATAAACAATAAGAAATCACTAGTTAATAAATTATATATTGTCCTCTTAGAAATAGTTGTTCAAGTTACAAAATTAAAGCATACAAAGTACATAGTCAAACAGTGAGAGTGGAAACAGCTACGCATGCATGAATCTCTACATGTATTTCTATCCTTTCTGTATTAGAGGGAAAAACAAAACTTAGCAAGATAAAACAAAACAAATTCCTATAAAAACATGAAACTAAAAAGTCATATAAAACCACAGTACAAGGTGATCTGCAATGATTACTGTGTTGTTTCTTATTATCTTCAATAGAATGTCTATATCATCAGGCATAATTGAATATAGCAGTATAAGTGAGTATAGCAGTAAATAACAATATTAGTAAAAATAAAACATTGTAGACAGTATAAAACGTCAAAGGCAGGTAATAAACCAGAGTGGATATTCTAGTAGATCTTGTCATCTTAAGTGCAGTTGCCTATACTCTCAGACTTGATACTATCAATCATAACAGCTTTGAATAAAATCTATCAATACAAAACAGCAATCCAATAAACCAGATTCAATTACCATCAGTCATGGTAAAACAGTGTAGGTTTTACAGAGCTTTAAATTAAGTTAATAGGAAATTAAGGATGATTACCATACTATATCCTATTATTTTTGGGATTACTGTCTGTGCCCTCAAATGTAGTACAGGTAGAATGACTGGAACAGAATATAATACATCTAAGCAGAGTAGTGTGAGTAATGTGGGTTTTAAATCCTGGTGCACTATTAACAATATAGTGTATCAAGGCCATCTATGTTAGAGATTCTAGTTATCCTTCTCTGCCTCATTTCTGCTATGCTATTTTTCTGCCTTTGTTTATCTAGGTTTTCTCCTTCATTCTATTGCCTGCCCCACTCATTGAGGCCTTTCTGCCACTGTTCCTAAAATACTGGTATTTTTTTTTCTCTCTCTAGAATGTCCTTCAGTATTCTTTGTAGGGTTGGATTGGTGGTCACACACACCCCCAGTTCCCCTTTGTTATTAAAGCATCTTGTTTCTCCATTAATTTCTAGTGACAGTTTTGCAGGGTACATCAATCTGGGCTGGAGGTTATTTTCTTTCAGGGCTTGGCATACTTCACTCCAAGCTCTTCTTGATTTGATGGTCTGTGTTGAGAAGTCAGCCATGATCCTGATGGGCTTACCTTTATAGGTAATCTGTTTCTTTTCTCTGATGGCTTTTAATATTCTGTTTTTATATTGAATTTCTGGTATCTTGATTATTATATGTCTGGGTGTAGATCTGTTTTGGTTGTAGGTGGCTGGAGTTCTGTATGCCTCACACAACCGAATGTCATTTTCTTTTCCCATGCTTGGGAAGTTTTCCTTAATTATTTCCGTGAATAGCCTTTGTAATTCTCCTGTATGTATTCCTGCTTCTTTGTTCACGTTTCTTATTCTTAAGTTGTAGATTCTCTTGTCATCTTCTAGCCTTTGTATTGTTACTGCCTGTTACCTTGTTATTTTTAAGAGGTCGTTCCTTTGCATTTGCAGTGCATCACACACTGCCAACTTGTCTTCAAGTTTTGATAGTCTAGCCTTAGTTTCATTTAAGGAGTTTTGCCAGCTTTCAATGGAGTTTTTAATTTTCTGCTAGTCTCTTTAAATCTGCTTCATGTATTCTATATTTTCTTTATATTCTTTATCGAATGTTTCTCTCCTTTTTTTGTGTTCCTCCCTTCTTCAATCTGTATCATCCTGAGAAATGCTTCCTGAGAGCATGTCTTTTATTACTTTACTCATATCTTGCTTTACCTGATTTAATATTTCAGTTTTGAGCTCATCTACAAGGTCCTGAAGATATCTCTTAATGTCCATTGAAGCCATGTCTGATGTTGTGTGTTTGCCGCCCTCAGTCTCCTTTGTTTTTTTTCCCTTCTCCTGGATCAGTGCTCTCAGAGTTCTGGGCTGGGGGCCTCCTCCTGCTTCTCCTGTCATGGTCCCGGCTTCCTCCACACAGGTTACAGTGCAGGTCCCAGCCCCCTTCCCTGTTGGCCATGTTTCCTATGAAGCACGCTGCTGAGGGAAATCCACCTTCTCCTGCCTGCTCTTGTCACTGAGGTGTAAGCAGCAGCTGCATATGCCTGCCCCTCCCCACTGGGCCAGCCAAACTTCAGGTGCCTTTACCTGGTTAGTACGTGCTAGGCACAGGGAATCAATTTGGGATGGCTCACTGGGTCCCAGCTAGGGGTGCGGCCCAGTCCAAGCAAATTGCACGAATCTGCTCTGGTGAGGGAGCAACCAACTGAAGTCACTGTCGCTCCCAGTTCAGGCTCCTCCTGCCCGATTCCAACATGTTGCCCATTTGGTCATGCCCTACCCATGGCGGGGGTCTCATTCCCAGCACTGACTGTGGATTAATGAAGGTCTCTTCACCAGCTCTGCTGTCCGTTGGGCTCACCAACCCCCGATTTCAGTGCTGCTGTGCTTCCTGTGAGTGGCGGCGGGAATGAGTTTGGGTGGCTCTGCCGGCCGGTGCGGATTCAAGCTGGTGCAAACTTGGCGGGTCACTGCAAAAATGCTGTGTCCCGTAATTTTTAGCTGTTTCAGTTGTAGTCCCAAAGTATTTGACAAGCTTTTTTACGTTTTAATTCCTTCCTATGTCAAGAGGATCCATCTCCCTCTGTCTGGGTCTCTCCATGGTGTTTTATTCTGGCATACAAGTTGTTTCTCCCAGGAGGCTTTGTATTTTGTTGCTCAATGATCGGCCATCTTGTCTTCTTCCCATTAGAAGTTTTTAAAGTATATTATTATGATAAACTTCAAAAAGTGTATGAATTATTGCCCTCTGTATGAATGATCCTTTGAATGTGATTAAAACTCTTTCCATCTGAAGGTCAACTTTGCTTTTTTGCCCTTTGAATCTGGCCTTGGCTGAATAACTTCTCTACTCATTGAACTGATGGAAGCAGGGGCTTGAAAAGCAGTTGTGTGTTGAAGCTTATTTTTCTGTTGCTCCTGTGACCAATGTCTTGTGAATGAGCCTGGGGTGGCCTACTGGATGATGAGAGATGTGTGGATAAATCCCACCATCACACAGCTAACACTGACCAGCTGTCAGACAAGTGAATGAGGCCATCTTTGATCACTTTGGTCTCAGCCAAGCCTCCAGCTTCTAGTTCTACCCAGTCCAGAAGAACCACCCAGCCAAACTACAAAATCATGAAAAGTAAGATAAACATTTGTTATTTCATGATACTCACTTTGGGGGATGACTTGTGATGCAACCAATGTGAGGAGGATTTTAAGCAAGGGTGTGACATGTTCAAATTAGCATAGTCTATAGATTCACTGGCATCAGAGAGGAGAGTGCTTTGGAGGAGGCTGGAAACTGAGAGACCTGTGGAGAAGCATTTGCAGTCATTTTGGGTGATAGATGACAGCAGCCTGAAGGAGGATGGTGGGAGTAGAGAAATTATTTTAGGAGATATTTGTGAGATTGGTTAATGCTTAGATTGGGGGATGGTAATGATGGAAAGGGATGAGTGGAGGATGGTCCTCTGAGCCCCAGTTCTTGCTTGGGAGGTTGAATGGATTATGCTTCCATTCCTGGAGAAAGGACAGTGATCAGTGTAATTTGGGTCATGTTGCATATGAAGTACTGGGAGGCAGTCCTGTCATCTGCAGTAAGCAGAGGAGATAAACAGATCAGGTGTGTTGTGGAGAGGGATCTGGGCTGGAGATACAGATTTGAAAGTCATCAGTTCATGATGGCGGTATAGGGGAGGGTGGGCAATGTGAGGAGAGGATCTGGGAGAGAATGATAAGAAAAGATGATAACTGAAGGGAAATTGGGGAAGGAGAGTCTACAAAAGATGAAGAAAGTCTAGACAAGTAGGAAAGCTGTAGAGCTAATTACTTTTTAGTTACTATTTTAGATGAATTTGTATCAGATTTAAGTTTCCAAATGCAGTATGGTTGTCTTCTCTGCTTGTCCCCTTTGTACATTTTCAGATGCCTTTTAGACACCCTCACATAGCCTGCCATTACTCCATGTTCAGTGCATCCAAAGCCAGATGGCATCTGTCCTGGACTGGATCCCATTTGTCCTCCTCTGTTCCCTCTTTGTGTTAATGTCACCACTGTTCCCAGTTGTCTTTAAGTCCTTTCTCCTAGTCTGTACACAGGGTCCACTAAAAGATATAAACATCAGGAAAAGGAAATTCTTGTATAAATATTTTAATATTATATTTATTGAGACATGAGGTTAATACAAGTTACCTTTGGCCACTACAGTTACAAAAAGTGTTCAAAATAGTGGCCATTAGCTTCTAGGCACTTATTAGTATTGTGAACAGCTCAAGTTTATATACATTTTTTTGGTGAGCTGTATATTCCATCAGTTGTCAAGTTGTGTGAGTTCTGTCTCTGCAGTCTCGTATGTGATCTCTTTTGTTTACACTTTCTAAATCACATGCTTCTCATGCAACCTCTTGCAGTAGCCTTCTAACCTTATATCTTAATTCTCCATCCTAAGACATCTACTTAAGGAATCATTTCTCATATTGGCATTACTCTACTCAAAAACTTTAGTGCTTTGCTAAATTAATTTAAACTATCCTAAGCACTTAAAACCTTGAGATTATGGTCAAAGCTTACTCTTTCAAATAAGCATATGCAATACTTTAACAAAACACTAGACCAATAAGTGGTGGACTTTCAAAACTCTGCTATGCCTTTGTTCAAACTATCTTCAATCTCAATAGTACTCCCTCATTATTGTCATAATCCTATTTACATAGCACTTAAAGGCTTAGTAGAGCCTTTTTTTGGTCTTGCTTGATAGTTATGATCTTGCATGATTATCTGCCTTCTTCTGTCCCTTACTTCCTTTTTTTTTATTTAAAGAGAAAAAAAGCAAAACAGAAAAAAAATGGAAGAAACAATACAGAATTTCAAAGAAAACGAAAAAAAATAACAGCAAGAAATCATAAGTTGATAAATTACATATTGTCTTCTAGATATAGTTGTTCAAGTTACAAAATTAAAGCATACAAAGTGGACATTCAGACAGTGAGGCTGCTAACAATTCTGTTCAACCATCCAACAAAAACTTAGCAACATGGTTATCAATCCTACACACTTAAACATGCATGCAGTTATATCCTTTAGAGCACTTTCTTTTCCTCCTCTTGCTTTTCAAGTCTATTATCTGTTTAGTTATATTGTGTTTCAGCTTGCTCAGTACCTTACTGATCTGTTTTGTTGTTATTTACTTTCTATTTTTTATTTATTTTAATTTTTATTATTTTGAAGGTAGCAAAATACAATAGAACAAGATGGAACAAAGCCAACTGAGACAATGCAGTGAAATTGGTACAAAAACCCTCAACAGGTTACTGGCATAACAGTAATAGGCACCACAGTATAACCCATTATCTTCACAACAGTTGTTTTTTCAATCAGGTATAACCAAATCAAAGGAATACAGGATATTCTAGAACTTATCAAAACAGAACATTGAATAGAGCAATACCATTAATCAGAACAAAGCAAAACAGTGATAACAATATTTGCCTTCAAAGAGATGGTAGAAGGAACCCCCCCCCCCATTTACTACATTGCATATGGTCAACCTCTCAAGACATGTCTAGATCTCTGGCTTTCACTTGCTAATGGGGGTGGGGGGTGGAGTTTGATTCTCAGCCCAAGTGCCGGTAGGCTCATGGGAGCCGCTGAGTGATTCTTCTCCTGCCTCATGCCAGGGGTGCTTACCAAGACGGGGTGCAAATTGCCTTTTTGTGCTGTGCCTTGAGTCCCTGCATGGTCGGAGCTCTCAGGCTGCTGGTTTTCCTCCCAGCTCAGGCCAAGGGCCCCTACAGGGAGGGCGGGCAAACTACCCTTCTGTGCTTCACCTTGAGTCCCTCCATGGTCGGAGCTCTGAGGCTGCTGGTTCTCCCCCTTACTTCCTTTCACCAATACTGAAACCCCACCAGCTGGGGCTCAGCTGCAGGAATTTGTTTGTTTGTTTGCTTTGAGATAGGGTCTCACATTGTAGTTCAGGCTGACCTTGAACTCATAATGGCAGTCCTCCTGCCTCAGCCTCCCAAGTACTGAGATTACAGGCATGCAGCACTACCCCCAACTCAGCTGCAGGAACTTGAAGTGACTCTAGCTATTTCAAACAAAAATGCCTTTTATATAGCAACTGGGTGTTCCTAATAATTGGGCGACTAGACAAACAGCTTGTAAGCTGAGACTACATGAATAACTTTCAGAACAGCTCCTCTAAACTGACCCATGAGGGGAGCAAGTAGAATTGGCTTATCAGCTCAGTTATGAGCACCCACAGCTGGTTGTCAGTACGCATGTGGCTATTCTGGGCCAGCTGAATATTGCTGGAGAAAGACCTAACATTTCCACATATGTGCTCTCCAGCAGCAAAAAGAATAGCAGAAACAATAGGAATCAGCCCTTCTGTATATTTTCCCCTTCAGATCTCCTGTGGATGCATCAAATTGGTAGAACCAAATTCAGGTATAGATCTATGTAGGAGTGTTTGGGAACTGTAGAGGTGTGTGTGAACGTGTGTGTGTATGTGTATGTGTTTCAGTACTGGAGATAGAACCCAGGGCCTTTACACTGAGCTACCTTCTCAGCCATTTTTAAAAATTTTATAATTTTTTTTTTTTTTTTAATTTTTGAGGCAAGATCTTGCTAAATAGCCAAGTTGTGAACTTGTGATCCTCCTGCCTCACGCTTCCAGAGTACTGGGATTGTAGGTATGTACCACCATGCCTAGCTCAGAAATGTAGTGTTTAGCTAGTTAGTCTCTGCAGTATGAAGTGTTTAAGAAAAGGTTGGAACAAAGGGAGTCTGGGAGACTGTAGAGGAAAATTCAGTTTGTTTATGTAAAAAAATAGAAATTGAATTGAGATCCTAGCCACAAGTAAGCCCTTCTTTCCCAGCATTGAAGAGGTTCCTAGCACCTTGAATAAGAGGACCTGTTCTGTGGGGGAGGTGCAGCTGTCTTGCACATGATGTTCAGAAGGACACTGACAGCAGTGGAGGAACTGAGTGCCCGAACTTAATGTTTGCTTGTTATGAATGGAGGCAGGGGCAAAGGCTGTAGTTTAGTGGTAGACTTGCCTAGCACTGGCAAGTCTAGGCCCTGGGTTTGATTTCCTCAGCACTGTAAAACAAGACAAAAATAGAAATACATAACCTACTGTTGACTGAGGTAAAACAGAAAAGTTAAAAGAAAAAGTTGTGAAGAAGAATGTACATTTGCGGAACAAGATAGCTATTGCTGTCTGCTGCAGATAGTTATCGACAAATTAATGAAAATATAAGGATTCTAAAACTTAGAGTCAAGAATTGAGTAAAAGCTTGTTTTATTAAACTACAACAAATATATAATATTTTGAAATAGAAATTTTTCCTTTATATAAAATAAGAGGCTTATTTAAGAGATACTCTGGGTAGTACAGAGGTAAGAACACAGAGAAATAGTAACTTCAATTCTGACTTTATTTTACCATGTGACCATAGGCAAGTCTTTGTTGGGCTAATAATCCTCCAAAGTAGTTCTAAACTGCAGTGTGCAGTGGAATCCCTGCAGGGCTTGTTGAGTGAGAGTTCCATTAGAAAAATTGTTCTTATAGTGAGTCCCTAGGTGACACTAGTTCTGTTCTGGACACTGTAGTGTCAGCATGTCCAAAATGTAGCTCATGATCTTTGCCTGAGAATCTGTTTCTTCTCTTTTCTCTGTGTAGCTTAGTAACTCTAGCATTCATTCCAGCTCCTAGGCCAGGAATCTGAGGGCAGGAAAAGATAGGAACTTCTGAGACTTCTACCTAATCCCAACATGCAGTCACTGGAGAGCTGGTCTTGCTGCGTGGCTTCCCAGTCCGCCCACATCACTTGTTCCATTCCATACTATAATAGCCTTTTCATTTACCTCCCTGCCTCCAGTCTTTCCTAACCCCAACCAATCTATTCTGCAGATATTTCTAAAATTTAAAGGTATTCATAACTCTACTGTGGCCAAGGTGTTTTAATGTCTTCCCATTGTCCTGGTTCTTGGGTTTTGTTTTGTTGGTTGATTTTGAGATGGAGTCTTTCTGTGTCGCCCAAGCTTATGTCAGTCCTGAGCTCGGGTGATCTTCCTGTTTCAGTTTCCTGATTAGCTGAAACTTCAGACATGGGCCACTATGCCTGGTGGTTTTCCCTTGTTTTAAAATACAAATTTAAACCCCTCATTTAGAACAGAAAACTCTGTTAATTGGCTTCCCATTGCTGTAACAAATACCCAAGATAAATCAGCCTAAAAGAAGAGAAAGTAAACTGGTCATGGTGATGCATGACTAATCCCAACACTTTGGGAGACTGAGGCAGGAAGATTGCAAGTTCTATCCCAACCCAGGCAATTTAGAGACTTAGTCAGATCCTGCCTCAGAAATGTAAAAAACATATATATAAAAAAAGCAGGGGGAGTTAACTTTGGCTTAGGCTTTTAGAGGTTTCAGCCGATGATTGGTTGGTTCTGTTGCTTTGAATTTATGGTAAGGTATTATGGTATTATGGTTTGAACTATGGTAAGGTATTATGGTAACCTATTAAGGTATGTGGTGGTGCCTCAGGGTAGCCAGCAGCAAAGAGAGGCAAGACAGGAGGGTCCCAGTTGCCCCTTCAACAGCACTATTCCAATGATCTAACCTTCTCCAATGTGGCCTCATCTCTGAAATATTCCACTTCCTCCCAGTAGTACCACAGGCTGGTGACCAAGCCTTTAACATACAGGCATTTAAGGGACACTTCCAACCATAGTATCTTCATATTTTGACCCTCAGTCTATATCTGTAATCCTGTGAGACCCTCTTCCCTCAAGCTACAGTACCAACAGATTTTCTAAAGACTGCTCTCTGTGTGAAATGATGCACTGCTACCAATCTTCATCTAGCAGTTAATTTCTGCTCATTTTAAAATTCATCTCAAGAACTGACTGTTGTACTACATATGTATCACCATGTGGTTCCAAAAGCATCTTGATCATAGCTGTAGTGCCATACTGTAACCATCAGTTAATTGGTTTATCATATTTTCCTTTCTTGACTATAAATTACTTGAATATAAGGATTCTAAGTCAATGGTGGGGGATCTTTCAGGAAAGTCCTTGGAGGATTCTGAAGACTTGAGCCTCAGCTTTAAATAATTTTTTTTTTTTTTGTACTGGGGATCGAACTCATGACCTTGTGCTTGCAAGGTGCCTATGCCGCTGAGCTAAATCCCTGGCCCCTAATAATTTCTAAGGTCTACTTCAACTCTGAAATATAAGACTTTTCCTCTTCAAAATTTAACGGGTGTTGTGGAGAGGAAAGAGAGCTTTGGAGTAATTATAAGAAAACAAAAACATAGGTAGTCTTCTTTCATGCCTGCAGTAAGACAATTCATTATACTTAAATATCAAGGTAAGGTAAATAAATATAAATAAGATAAATACTCTTATTTCACTTAGGAACATTGGCTTACTATGTCCAATTCTTTATTGACTCTTTTTTTTCCCCAATTGTTTGTTTTCTAAGACAGGGTCTCACTCTGTAGTTCAGTTTGGCCTTAAACACACTATGTGGCCCAGGCTGGCTTTGAACTCTTGGCAATCCTCCTGCCTCAGCCTCCCATTGCTGAAATTATAGACATGGTTTATTTATTAATTCTAAAACTGTTGGGGCTGGGGATTTAGCTCAGTAGCATAAGTGCTTGCCTGGCAAGCGTGAGGTTGTGAGTTCAATCCCCAGTACCGGAAAAAAGCAAAAAGCAACAACAACAACAAAAAACAAACAAACAAACAAACAAAAAAACACCAACTGTTGTTCACTTACAATATGCCAGACACTATTGTAGTCATTCGGAGTATATCAACAAGACAAAAAGCCCTACCCTTAAGGAACTTACATTGATAGGCAATCAACAAATATAAGTAAGTTACTTAGTATCTTAGAAGGTAGTTAAATACTATGGAGAACATAGAACAGAAGGGACTTTCCTTTATTTTGTCAATATTTTTAAAATTTTTTGTCCTTATTACTAAAGGCAGTATATTTCATTTGAGCTATTAAATAAGTCATACTTTAAAAGGTAGAATTTAACCTACACCCAATCAGAAGAGAACTCAGGGTTTGCAAAATTCAGATCTGGTTTCTTTTTTAAAATGGACAATGAATGACTTTCCAGTTATGTCACTAGGAAAGTAATAATTTAGTGGCACAGAGAATTGTTTCCAAGGAGTCAAAAGTACATTATCATAATACATATTTTTACTACCATAAAAAAATGGAGGGAAAAAACCCCACAAGTCAGGAAAAATGTTTTGTTCTTATCTACAAGACTGCATTGATTATATTATTTAAAAATAACAACAAAAACTTTCCCTGTAGAACTCCCTAACTCCTCAACTTCCTGTTTTGTTTGTTTGTTTGCATTCTCACATGTAAGCAGGCAGATAGGGATCCTTTTAGGATTTTTAGGGAAGCTTAGTACAATGGCACAGGACTTTTACTACCTCTCTGGGATGCTTAGAAGGAGAACAGTATGCCTCTGTGGGAAAAATCATTTCTCTATCTTTACTTTCGAATAACTTAACCAAAAGATTTAATATTTCATGGTAAACAGCATTACAAGTCAAAATTAATGTCATGTGTAGGATAAACTAAGAGTGATGAGTATTGTTTTGCAGTACTCACCGGTTTTCAAAGTTCTGCCATAATGAAAGACTTTTCTTGCACTTCTTGAAAACTAGAACTATGTGGTAATTCTGATGACTGTCAGTTCCTGTGGGATGTTTACACAAAGGTACTTTAAAATGAAGAGTCATTTTTAGAGCAATTAGAGAAGAGGCTAGACAGCAAAGAAGCAGCTGTCGGGGTTAGGGTTTACTGACAGGATAGGGTCAGGCCTCGGCTCCTGCACCAGTGCCCCGCGTGCCTGCCCTCCGGATGCACCCAAGACCTCCCTGCTTCAGCCACAGGCTGAACCCCAGAAGGTGAAGCAAAGGCAAAGAGGGAAGCAGAGGCAAGTTCCGCCCGCACTTTTTAGTTCCGTATCGAAATACAAGTTTGAAAATATTTATGTATATGTTTCTGGCTCAGATGTTATGTCACATTAGGAAGAAGAACCTTTTAAAATACACAAAGCATTGTCTGTTCTTTTCTCTTTGTAGTTTGCAGTTATTGCGTCCCGAAGAAAGAAATTGCCCGGCTAAAGTAGTCTTTTAATTTCATTTTTTAGTTTTGAGTTACAGGTTTCTGGCAAGCTCCCTGACCACTACTGTTACCTGGTGGCGCCTATATTTCATCAAATTTAGACATGCAGACTACCTGGATCTGGGCCCAGATGAACTGTTGTGCCTGATAAACATGATCCCGCCCTGCCCCCACACCGGCTTTTCCCTTTAAAGGAATCGAAGACTGCCAGTCGTGGATCCCCAAGGGAGCTGAAGAAAAATGTGTTCCGGCAGCGTTCACATTTGCTCTGTGGTTTTCTCTGGCTGCATCTCTGCCTGCCCAGAGGCTGGTGAACATCCCAGCGGTCCCCCACTTCACCAGGGTTGGTAATTAATAGAGGGAACATATTTTTGTTTTTAATAAAAACAAGCAGAGGTATCTATCAGTACCCACAGACAAGGCAGAATTTGTTTGACATCTTGTGATTGCTGTTTACAAAAAGAATGACAGCAATTATTAAACAAATAAGAAAAAAGATGCCATTTATTGGTAGTTTTCAGGTATCCTAAGAATATCCATGGTAATCTTACTGCCATTGCTTGCCTGTGCAGGAAATAATAGAATCATAATTTTTTGAAATCTGGGTTGTATTAGATTTGGAGTCATAATAAAAATTCAAACATTAGACAAATGTAAGCTTTATAGCTATGTAATATACTCGGGGCTTTTTGTCTTACAGACTGTGTTTCAAACACTTGTTTTTAAGATTGCAGGGTGAATATTAGCAGTCGGTGTAATTAAACCTAATTGCACTTCCTGTGTGAATTATTTTTAGTCTCTTTTTAAAATGCATTTATGATTATTTCCCTCTCTACCATTTATTCTTGTAGGCTTCCCTTGACAAAAGGTTATGGGAAAATGGTCTATTTGCTTGAAAACAGAAGTCATGAATTTAATTTCAATTTAAGAAGTTTTGAGATAAAGAATTTGGTACATAGTCAAGTAGGAAAAGTATTAAACTAGCTGTTTAGAGGTCGACATTTCTGCTCTCATGTCATATGAATGTGATCTAAGAAGCTTCTTAATCTCTCTAGCCTAAGTTACCTCACTAGGGAAATGTTACAATGATTCTGTACCCTGACCTTACCTGATGATGGGGAAGCATCAGATCACCACTTCCATAAGTACTGGGCAAGGTGGAGTTTCGTTGGACAAGGAAAAAGAATCTCCTGGAATGTTGATAATAATGTTAATAGTATCTTTTTTTCTTATTCCCTCTCCTCTTCCTCTTTTTCTTCCTCTTCTTCCTCCTCTTCCACTTTTTCTTCCTCCTCCTTTTCTTCTTCCTCCTCTTTCTCTCTCCTTTTCTACCTTCTTTTTCTTCTTGTTTTTCTCTCCCTCCTCTCTTCCTCCTTATTTTTTTCTAGACCCTCCTCCTCCTCTTCAAACTCAGGGCCTTGAGTGTGCTAGGCAAGCACTGTCATTGAGCTGCACCCCCAGCTCATAGTCAGTACCTTTGATAGATGTTTGATTCCGCAGCCTTATGTATTTGTCAGAACTCGCTGAGTGGTACACATAATAATTGTGCGTATAAGTTATGTAAATTTTACCTCTTATTGAAAAACAAGAAACTTGTAAATATATGTTGAAAGTTAGTTAATGATATTCATATTAATGTATGGGGGAGGGACCTGATCTTGATCTTTGAAATTTACTTGGAAATGCATTTTTTAAAAGAAGATGGGTGAATGGATGGACAGTAGAATGTTTAGAAATATGCTAAAGGATCAGTTCAATGTTAATTGTGAGTGTTCACAGTAAAATTCCTTCAACTTTCATCTATGTTTGAAATGTTTTGTCATAACATGTTAAGGAAAACAAAAATGCTTATTTTTGCATAAAGACCTGAGTACCTCTCTTTCAGTCCTCCTTAATTAAAAATCATACCACTTGGATTAATACTTAAAGGAGGTATGTAAATGTAGCCAGGTAGATGAACAGAATGGTACTCAACTCAGACTTTCTCTAGTTACCTGCTGAAATGCCATTACCAAGCATGAAAGCCAAAGATGTCTTTAAAAACTAGAAGAGCTCTGAGAGAAACTGAACCGTGAAGCCCACCAGTGACCTCTCTGGCCAGTTAAACATTGTCCTCCATAACTCTAACCATGAAGAAGGACGTGGCCTCCTGACAGGTAATCTTCACCAATGGTAAGCAGCTAACCCCTTGCAGTATAGCTCAGACTACGACACTATCACATGAAAATGGACATGCAGGTTTTAGATAAATCAAAGGGATTTGGCCACAAATACCTCCACTTTTATCAGAATGCCAAGCTATCTCTTATATCCTGATGGAGTTCTTTTTAAATATACCTTATAATAAATGTGTGTGTGTGTGTGTGTCTTGAAGGGTCAAAAGGATAAATTGGTTCTGGTGGAACTTGAGCCAAATTTTTAAAAGCTATAGTAATATATTTTAAATGAGATTGTGTTGCTTAGTTGGTGCTTGAACAATAAATAGTCAAGATTTGAGAGGTTCAGAGGTCTCAGTTCCTTTATAGTCTCAAAGTGAACTCTGAGCAGTTAATTTATCCCCATCCTTTGAATTTCTTACTTGAGAAATAAGAAATACAACCAGGCACAAAATGCCCAGGCAGTGGTTCTTAAACTTTATTGAGTGTAAGAATCATTATGTTAGAAGATTTATTGTGTGGCCAGGTGTAGTGGCACATTGCTGTAGTCCCAACACTCTGGGAGGCTGAAGCAAGAGGATCACAAGTTCATTCCAGCCTGGGCAACTTAGTGACTTACTGAGATCTTGTCTCAAAATTAAAAAGAGGCTGGGCATATAGCCCAGTGCAATGGCCCTGGGTTCACTATCCAAAAAAAAGGAAAAAGGAAAAAAACTTTAGTGGTATAAAATCATTTAGCTTGTTAAAACAGTGATTGCTGGGTTTTCTAGTGCAGAGCTCAGAAATCTGTATTTTAATAAGCATACAATATGACTCTGATATATTTGTAAGTAAGATATGGTGTAAATGTTGGATTTTATTTGTTGTTTGTTTTTTAAAAAATATCTTGTGTTGTTGCCCAGGCTGACTTTGAACTCTTAGGGCTCAGGAGATCCTCCCACCTCAACCTCCTAATAGCTGAGACCACAAATGTATGCTACCATGCCCAGTTACTGCAGATGTGCTTTAATGAGTAAGATTGTAACTGAGAGAATCTCATCTTTTTTTTTTTAGCTTTTTGTTGTGGAAAATTTTAAACATACATTAGAATAGCAATACCTCCATGGACCCATCACTCAACACTGGTAATTTATTCTCTTCTGTATTCATCCACTCCTGGTATCCCTCCTCCCAGATGATCGCTTAAACAAATATTAGATGTATCACTACATCTCCATGTATTTTCATATTTATCTAAAATATTAAAAATACATACTTTTAAAAATATGTCAATGTTAAACTTTACTTTTTTTTTTTTTTTCTTTTGGTACTGGGGATCGAACTCACGACCTCACACTTTGCCAGGCTGTCGCTTATGCCACTGAGCTAAATCCCCAGCAAACTTTACAAAATTTAATAACATTTCATCATATAAAATTTGTCAAGCTAGGTGTGATAGCACACACACATCTACAGTGCTAGCACTTGGGAGGCTGAGGCAGGTAGATTGTGATGTGAGTTCAAGATCAGCCTGAGCAACTTAGTTTCAAAAAAAAAAGCTAGTGTCTAGATGTGTGGATTGTCCTTTTTTGGAAGTAGGAAGCCACACATTGCATGTAATTGATGTATTTCTTTAATCTTTTAATCTATTAAGTTCTTTCTCTCTTTTATTTTCTTTGTAACTTATTTATTGAAGAAACCAGGTCATTTGTTCTATAGAAAATCTCCATAGATTTTGCTGACTCAATCCTTGGGATGTCCTTTTTACCTCTCCTGTTTCCTGTAAATTGATAGTTCCATCACTGCTATCCTGAAGTTTGATCAGATTCAAGTTCAGCTTTTTGGCAGGAATACATACATGGTAGGCAGTACCAAGAGACACATGTTTGGTCGTCTCTCTTTTTGTCATGTAATTACCAGTTGGTGATTATTGCTGAAATCTATTATTTCCTTAGGGAGAATTTTGTATTTCAGCTGGTTGCTCATGAACCTCTCCCTCTCATTATAGATTTTTCCTCTTCTAAGATAGGCTTTTAAAGCATTCAGAGCGAACCCTTGGCTGCCTACTTACATTTGCCACTTGCTACAGAAAACAGAAAGGCTGCCTTGCTTTCCTGTCTTTGCTTTGTTTGGGTGATATAGTAGTCTTTAAAATTTGTTCTGCCCTCGGACCCCAGTAGTTTAGTTTCTGAGACATGGTAAGAGGAATGGATGACCAGACTGTTGAACAGAAAGTTTGAGATCCTGTAGTGAAATGATAGCTGCAGGCAAGTTGACCAGGTATAAGGCCTGGTGAGCCACAGTCTCTCTTTAGGAAGTGGGTGAACTTTTAATATTCATATTTAATTACTTTGTCCGGACAGCAGACATAAGTTTCCTGGGTCAGGGTCAGAGAATTATGATTTACAACAGTAAACATACCAGTTCCCACACCCCAGTCTCCTCCTCCAGGGCAATTTAAAGGAATGCAGAAAAATGAGGTTGGGTTGTGCCAAGATCACTCAGGAAATGTGAAAAGATGGGTTCATTCCTTCATTCAAAAAATGTGCTGATTGCCAAATTCCAGACACTGGAATAAATGATATAAATACTCAAGAACTCCCAACCTAACACGTAAAAATATATACCTCTATGTCTAGAGTTAGTGTGTGTGCGTTTCAGAGTATGTGTGTGTGTGTGTTTGTTTATATATATATATATATATATATATATATATATATACAAACTTATATAGAGAGATTTATATAGAGAGACAGACTTTATATATGTATACACATATGTGTTTGTTTTTTCCTTCTGATTTTAATTTTAGACAAGGTTTTTCTCCATGTTATATTTACCTTCAGTTGTCATTGCTTGGAACTCGTGAAATTTTCACACCCCCAGCTTTGCAGATAGCAACTGGATTGACCATACTTTGTACCCACTCCTGTGTCTGTTCATGTGGATCGTTGTTTTGACAGGAAAGTGAGTTCAAATTGTAAAAGTTAGTCTCCAAAGAAGAAAACCCAGGTGCAAAGTGGCAGGGATTCCTCCAGGCTGAAGAGACCTCATGAAAGGCCAGGCTGAAGCCCAGCAGCTGCAAGCCTGGTGGTTTGGCGAGTGATGCAGAGCACCAGCTTGGCTGGAAGCTGCTAGAGTTTCAGCAATTGGTTATGGGAGCCAATGAAACATAATTAGACAAATATGGTGACTACAATGGGAAAATGGCTTCGGAGGAAATAAATTAGAAAGTTGGAGTAACTGGGAAGGCCTTGCTGATGGAGTGGCATTTGCCCAAGGGTGAGGGATATAATGAGTGAGGGCCATGAGGAGCTGGTGACAGGTCAAATGCAGAAATGAGAGAGGGACAGAAAGGGGCTCATGGACTCTGGGCATCAAGAGATTGGGGTGGGAGGCTGTTGAGGTGGATTGTGAGAGGGCAAACCACACAGGCCTCCTCAGCCACAGCAGAGATTTGGAACTGTGTTTGAGAAGTAGGTGACAGGGCCGGGGGTTAACTCAGTGGCACAAGTGCCTGCCTGGCAAGCATGAGGTCATGAGTTTGATCTCTGTTACCAGAAAAAAAAGAAGAAGCAGGTGACAAACACTGAAGTAGAAAGCTTAATAATTAACCCCAGACTTTTTTTCTACAAGTGTAAATGCTGCATGTATATGCATGTGTGCATGCGTGTGTGTGTGTCTGTGTGTAGTGATATCATGCTGTCCCACCTGTAATCTGCTGCTTGGTTTTTCATTTATCAATAACATCATGGCCAACTCTGATAGGAAGACTTGTAAAGCAAAATAAGTTTGTTTGTTGTGAACCATGACAAGTTTAGATAAGTAAAAATTCGAAGCAATGGTGGAAAGATCTCTTAGTGAAAAGGGAAGGACAATGCTTGTTTTTAATTTCTGTTATAGATATGAATTCAGTTTAATAATTTAACAACGTTAAAAGTATATTTTGAGACCTGTGCTGCTACTTGGAAGGCTAAAGGATGAGGATTGCAAGTTTTAGGCCAACCTGGGCAATTTAGTGAGATCCCATCTCAAAATAAAAAATTAAAAGGGCTGGAAGTATAGCTCAGTGATAGAGCATTCCAGGATTTAATCTCCAGTACCTCAAAAAACAAAAAACAAACAAACCAACTGTATTTGGGATATAGATGTGGTACAGGGGCAGAGCTCTTATTTATCAGGTACAAGGTCCTGGGATCCCTGGCACTGAAAAGCAAACAAAAACCAACAAAAAAGGGATTCTAATTTTATACTTGATTTTCTCATAAACTTATGATTAGTGTGCTATTTTAATCATGTATTTATTGTTGAAGCAACTTTTAGTCTTAGATACAGCACAGCCTGAGCAAAGTTAGAAAATAGAAGAATAAAAATTCAATTGGCAGTATGTGGTCAAACTGTTAACAAACCAGGAAGATTGAGATTCACGGAGAATGTGTCACCTTTCAAAGTGCAGTTTACTGCTAGTAATTATAAACTTACCCTAGTGGGCTGGGGATTTAGCTCAGCAGCATAAGCATCTGCCTTGCAAGCATGTGGTCGTGAGTTTGATCCCCAGTACTGATAAAAAAAAAAAAGGAAAAAAAATAAACTACTCACCCCCCACCACCACCACCCAAGGGACCCACTGATACAGAGGACAAGCTGAGTTGATAGCAACTAGGTTACATAAAGCAATGCTTATATTGTCTGGTTGATTTTGCAAGCCTGGGACCAGCAGTCTGAGCATCTCTTGGGAGGATGACAGTATGCAATATAGCAAATATGGGGGATTCCCTTCTATCATATCTTTGAAATCTAATATTGTTCTCACTGTTTGGGTTTGTTCTGATTGTTCTGCTTTATTGAATATTCTGTTTGGATTGATTTTATTCTGTTTTGTTTTGGGTTTGATTTTGCTCTACCTGATGGAATGGACAACTACTGCGAAAATAACAAGATACACCATGGTAGCAATTGTTTTCCTAGTATCCTGCTTTGAAGTTCTGTACCAATTTTGCTGCTGTGTTTTGATTGGCTTTGTTCTGTTTTGTTTTGTTGGATTTTACCATCTTTAAGCATACTCATTTATGTACTTGAATAGCAAAATCTTGAAAGTGGCCTATATGTCCATCAGCAGATGAATGAAAATGTGATAGTTATACACAGTGGAGTACTACTCTGCTATAAAGAAAGGTAAACAATTCATTCATAGGAAAATGGATGCATCCTGACACCATGATATTTAGTGAAGTAAATCAGCTTAAATATCACAGGTTTTTTCTTACATGAGAAATTGAAATTGTAAATAAAGAAAAAAATAAAAAATAGGTAACAGAAAGTAGGGAGATCTGTTTCAAATGGGAAGGAGATTACGAGGGGGAGGGAGAGAGAGGGAAGGGATAAATAAGAACTGAGATGTGGGGCCAGGGATTTAGCTCAGTGGCATAAGCGCCTGCCTGGCAAGCACTAGGTTGTGAGTTTGATCCCCGGTACCAAAAAAAAAAAAAAAAAAGAATTGAGATGTGTTACATACATGTACCAACTTCCCACAAGGAGTGTAACCATTATATAATACAAACATACTAATAAAAACAACTGAAAAGTGGTTTTTTAGTAATGAGGGTTGAACCCAAGGCCTTTGCGTAGAGCTATATCCTCTCAGCCCTTTTTATTTTTTGAAACATGTTTTTGCTAAATTGCCCAGGCTGGGCTAGAACTTGTGATCATCCTGCCTCATCCTCCCACAGTGCTGGTATAATAGGCACGCATCACCATGCCTAGCAAATTTTTGAGATAAAACCTTCATGAGCTATATAAACTCCAGCATCTTATAGTTCTTGCTCATTTATGAAATCTAGGCAAGCGTGACTAGGAGAAACTGTCTTCATTGCAGTGAAGCAGAGATAGAGTTTGTGTTTTCTGGTCTCAGAGTTCCCCGCAGTATGAGTAGCCATGGCCAACAAAATGTGTTCTAAAACAGCATGTGAATGGGAAAAAGATAGCCCACAAAAATAACCACCCCAGTGTTGTAAACCCCAATGTAGCTCATTCTTCAGACCTTGTTTTATTATTATTATTATTTATTTATTTTAAATGTATTGCAAAAGTGGAAATGAACTACCTTAGGCACAAAATAGGTAAAATGGATGCATCCATTTTTCTATGAATGAATTGTTTACCTTTCTTTATGGCAGAGTAGTACTCCACTGTGTATAAATATCACATTTTCAGTAGTGGTACAGTATCTTAGGAGGGATGTCCCTCTTAAACCCTGCCTGCAACCCTAAGCTTGTGGACCCTGGCCTCAGCCTTTAGCATTTGAAGGTTGCCTTTCCATATTGAGATCCTTCATGTGCTTCTGGTTTTGTAGTGAAATCATAAGCAGTGGTAGTGCAGCCAACAATTTACCTTCTGCCTTTTATCTTAAATTGGAGATGCTAGAGCAGCATCAATTAGCAGGAAATAATTTTCAGAAAGTCTTTCATTTAATTTTCTTTTATACTTAAAAATGAAAATGTACTTAGCTTCTCCAAATATTTAATTGTATGTGATCCATTTGTAAAGGACATCATATTCCTACTATAAAAACACACCCACATGTATATAGATGTGTGTGTGAGTGTATCTAACATTAAAAACATATTCCTATTGCCTAGTTTTAAGAAAACACTTGAAGATTAGAGACTGAATGATAATTTAGGAATATTTCAAGTTTTCATCATTTTCAAAAACTCATTATTCAGAAATATTTTATTGGAAGGAAAGACTAAGGATATTTGTAATTTTCTCCAAGCTTCATATTTTTATTATAATAATCTGATATATCAAAAGTATTATTTTTCTCAAGTTTCATATTTAAACAACAAATTAAATTAAATTGGTATAATTTAATGATTGAAAAGATCCATTGGCCCCAAACTAACTCAACTAAAATTTCCATTTACTAGAATTATTTATTTGGATAAAAGGAATATTACCATAGAATCTTACCTTAGTAGAAATAATTCCTCCTGTGTTTTGCAAAGATTGCATTAAAAGGAATGAGTTGGGTTGGAGTTTTGTTTTGTTTTGTTTTCAAACAGGGTCTCACTGTGTAGCTCAGGTTAGTGTTATGGCCTTAAACTCTCAACCCTTCTGTCTCAACCTCCTGAGTTCTGGGATTACAATCATGCAGTACCAAGCCTGTCAGTTGGGCATGCTTTATTAGTCTTGGTGAAGACCCCTGTGGAAGAGGAGAAGGTGGGAATAGTTGCTGGAAGAAAAGAAAGCTGTTCTCCACCTGGGGCTCCAAAAGAAGGCTTTAGGCCAGTGATGGCAAACCTTTTAGAGATTGAATGCCCAAAATGCAACCCAAAACCCACTTATTGCAAAGTGCCAACACTGCAATTAAACCTGGATACTGAGTTTTAGTATAGAAACAACAGCTCTTAACATCTTTTATCTTAAAAGAAAAAATAACACGTGTGCCATATGTTCACCACTACTGCTTTAGGCTGTGGGAAAGGCAGGCAAAGTATAATAATGAAATGTTCACTTAGAGGGGAGCCTTATTTAAAGCTGTAGTACTATAGTCATCTAAACTGTAAAATGGATATTATATAAGATGAAAGATGCCATTTTTAGAGTGTAATATCAAAATGTTTGCAAAATAATTTGGCACCTTCACTTTTTCCAGTCTGGGAGTGCAGTCCACAAAATAGTCTAGTTGAAGTCTGGGATGGCTTTTTGGCAAGAAAACAAGGTGGCTTTATATAGCTCATCTCTGATGCTTTCACTGAGTGCCTGAAAGAAAAGGGAGGGTTTGTGGACCTTGATTAAAATAAAGGAAGTAACCCAGTGACTTAAACAGGCACGTTGTGGAATCTGAATGGTAAAAAAGCCCTCTCTCATTGATTTTTCAGCCATGGGAATAACCAGTTGCTTGTTGTGTGTTTTGTCAAAGAGCCTAGGCCATTTGGTCAGCCTGATGGTTACCTGCTGCCTCTTTTATAGCCTATGTGTCCTTTGTTGTTGCCTGGCTGGTCAGACATATGTAACAGTGCCCTAGGGCACCAGTGTGCCCTGGGGGGGCTAAGTGCTGCCAGATGTAGGGAGCAAGGGTTGATTCACATGCCCAGAATTTCAATAGCTAATTTTACCTGTTTTCTTTTGGTTTTAGGTTTCATTCTTAAAGAAAAATCCATTTGGAGTTGAATTTTCCCCCATTTAAATTGTAGTCTTATCTTGTTACCTCTAATCTCCTAGCCCCATCCCACATTCAAAAAGGAAAGTATAGGAATAAAAGAATGGAGGGGACATGTGATTTATTAAATCTGGTATTAGTATTTCTACCTTGTGATAAGAGATACAACTAGTGAATTCCAGAGTGTGAGAAATGGTAGGGACAAATAAATAAATATCTATGACAAATGAATTACAAGGAAAACAAGACAAAAGAATTTATTAAAACTGCCATACGAAACACATCAATCAAGTGCAACAGACCTTATTTAGGTCATTTTAGTCAACTGTCTGTTTTATTCTTAAAAAGACAAAAGAAATGTATCTGAAGACTGACCAAATATCTGATGATCCTAAGGAATTGCTATTGATTTTTTAAAGGGATGATAGTGTTATGTTAAATGGTTTTTAAAAATCTTCCTCTTAAAAAAAAATCTTCCTCTTTTAGATATACTGAAATAAATTTCCTTAATGAAATTATATGATTCTGGAATTGGCTTCAAAATAATTTAATGGGAAGGGGGAGTGGGTTTAGCTGAAACAGTATTGGTTAGAGTAAGTTGTTGAACTGACTTTTAGGTACATGGGCAATTATCATACATATGTATCTGTCTACGTTTGTGAATGTTTGACATTTTCTAAAAGAAAAAGATTTTTTAGTTATTTTTTTAATAGGCCAAGGTTTGAAACCCAGATTTGCCACTTGTAATTTTATGATCTCGGACAAATTCCTTTACCTCTATGAGCTTCAGCTTTATCGTTTTGGGATTTTTTTTGTTTGTTTGTTTGGCCTATAAAACAGGTACAAGATTATTGTTTACTTTACCCTTATTGTTGGACAAAAATCAGATAATACATATGTGGTTCCTTTGTAAATTGCTACTAATATGTCAGTTATGCTATTATAAAGTTCTCAAAAAGATAGTTTTCTTGCTAAGAAAATTTGGTAGCTTTTTCTTCATGAACAGGCATTATAGTTGTTCCAGCTATAAGTTAAATATCAATTTTAAAAGTCTGGAATAAGATTTAGTTGCAAGCCATAAAGAGTATTTATTAACTAGCTTGTAGTAAGAGAGTAATTCCAAGAATTTATTTTTTAAAATTTGCAAATACAATTTCTTGTGGCCTGCTCAATTAAACACAGCATAGCCAACTATGCTATTAATATTTTCACTGTATATTGTTGTGAATTATTTCTGATTTATTTTCCTTGTTTTCAAAAATTGAATTTAAGGTAATAGTAAATATTTTAAATTTCTTGCATTGTGATATACATATCTAATTGCTAGAATACTTTGTTTTGTTTTTTAGTTCTAGCTGTCTTTCTTTTTACTTTTTTCCTTCCTCCTCCATTCTAGTACTTTGCTGTGAAACATAAAAAGAAAATGTGTAAAACAAATGTACACTTCTTAAAAAATGTTAGAGATGTTAAGTGATTTATTTTAGTTCATCCAGCAGTTGACTGAGAGAGCCAAGATTCAAATCCAGGTTCTGTTTGAAAAAAGTACACACAAGGTTACTTCCTTGCTAGCTAGATACTAACATTCAGCAGAAGACTTCATAGGGAGACATGTAAACCTAATGCATGCAGCTCATCATACATTGCCTGGAGGTGAGCTCAGTGACAGAGCACTTGCCCTGTGTGCCAGAGGCCCTGGGTTGTGTCCCTAGCAATGTAAAAACAAAAAAAACAAAAACAAAAACCTGTGTAGCAAGTCAGAACATTTCTTTTATTACCACTTTAAGCAATATCTGCCTTTGTCTCCTTGAAGGAAGCATGCTGCATCTGAAGATTTTCTCTTTTCTTTTCTTTCTTTCTTTTTTTTTTTTTTGTCAGTACCAGGGATTGAACTCAGGACCTCACACTTGCCAGGCAGACGCTTATGCCACTGAGCTAAATCCCTGGCCCCCAAGATTTTCGAATTTACATGTTTTCAGCTCCATGTCCCTCCATGTGGCCTGTTTCCATCCCCGGCCTTTGGTGAAGCATAGCCTTTGGGAGGGGTCTGCTGAGCACCTGGGAAGGCTGCATTCTGGTGGAGCTGCCACCATTAAGCCTTAGACATGGGTTTCCTTGGGACACTGAGGCAGGAGAATCATAAGTTCAAGTTCAGCCTAAGCAACTTAGTGACTTAGCAAAACTCTGTCTCAAAATACAAAAGAAAAAGGGCTGAGTATGTAACTCAGTGTGAAAGCCCTGATTCAGTCCTCATTACAGACAAAGCAAGCAAGCAAGCAAGCTTCACTTATTCTTTAAAGTAGCAAACAAACTATTTAAGTGTTCAATTATATTTTTTCATTCTTATTTCCTTGGTGAGAATTTGCCATATTCCTTTAGCAAAACTTTCTCCTCAGGCATTTAGACAAATGTGCAATTTAATAAGTGAATATACAACAAATACATACTGATGTAATTGTATATGAAGAATGATAGAAAAATATTGTGTTTAAAGTTTTAAAAATTATTAAAGTAAAAGACACATTGTCCTTAACCACCCCCCCCCCGAAATATGCCCCTTTTGCTGGGCATGGTGGCATGTGCCTGTAATCCCAGCACTTGGGAGGCTGAAGCAGGAAAATTGCTGTGAGTTTAAGGCCAGCCTGGGCTACATAGTGAGTTCAAGGTAAATAGCAAGACCTTGTCTAAAAAAAAAAAAAAAAAAAAAAAAGCCAAAATAAATAAAAATAGAAATAAAAATGCTCCAATCTTGTCACTTTCAGAAGCAGTTCTAAACGTCTTCAAAAGAGTTTTAAAGACTTCAGAAGTCTTTTAAAGTCTTCAGAAGTCACAAAAAAGTGAATGTCTTTAGTTGTGTTATCATTGCTGTCTCAATGTCCTGAATTGATTGAAAGTGTTTACCTTTCATCGTCATTTTTACTTTGAGGAACAGCCAAAAGTCACACTGTCAGATCCAGTGAGTAAGGTGATGAGGACATACTGTAATGTTTTCGCAAGTCTGCCTTTCAGTTGGATGATATAGAGCAGTCACATTCACTGTATTTTTAAACCTTATCTTACTTAAAAAAAAATCCATGAGAGAAGACTTTCAGAGCTGCTTCCAAAAGAAGCATGGGAGGAAAAGAATGGCAAAAAGAATGAGATGAGTATGTTTGAAGTGAGGGAGTGTATTTGGGGAGCATTAATGGCACTATGTCTTTTACTGTAGTAAATTTTAAATTTAAACATTCACTGTACATTTTGATCACATCTTGCACTCATTTAAAAGAAAAAACAGAACATTGCCAGCACCTCATCTATTTCTGCATGTCCTTTGCTAGTCCGAACTTCTCCCATCTCTCAGGTAACCACTTTAGCAATACTTTCTTCCTTGGTTTCCTTTATTATTTCACCCCCTAGATACAGATTCCTAAATACTGATTTTATGTGTTAAAATCTATCTATATTATTGCCTATTATTGTAGGTCATTCATTTGGGTTTCTATATAGCCTTCCATTTTAGGAATTTATCATAATCTGTCCTTTCTATACTGTTCGTGGGCATTTAGTTGTCTCCACTTTTTTCTATTACAGGCATTCTTTTGTGTGTCTTTTGGTGCATCTTTATGTGTTTCTATTATGTATATGCCTCGGATAGAACTTGTGACTTTATATTGACAGGTTTTCAAAGTGGTAATACCAGTAGACCCTCTCCAGTAGAATTTAAATTCTTGTTTTACATCCTTACCTGTACTTGGTATTATCAGATATTAAATACTTTCTCTTAAAATGTTATTAGTAAAACAACATAGATAAAATAGTTCACTGTTGTCTATTATTCATGTACTTGTAACATAAAAATCTGGGTTTTACTTGACTCTCTACAGGGTGGTTATTTCAGAGATACTATAAACTCTTTCTGGGGATTTATATCTACTTGCTAAATTACATTTTCCTGTGTAGCAAATACTACAAAGATCAGGAAAAAATAAAAGTATAGCTTTAAAAAAGCAGAGAGCTTTTTTGTACTTTTTCATTCATTGTGATATTCAACATGTAACAAGTAATAGCTGAGCTTCAATTACTGTGTGCCTAGTGTTGTGCTAGTGAGAACTTAATATATAAAAGCTTACTTTATCCTTATAACTTCCCCCATTTTTAATAGATGAAGAAGCTGAAGCATGAAGCAGTTAATAACTTGCAGAAGGTAGTCAGGTAGGAACTCAGAAAACCAGAGCTGAAGTTCCACAGTCCAGTTGCACTGAGTTATGAACACCTGACCATCTTGGTGAGCTCTGGAAGACTCTTTCCAGTGGCTGTACTGGGACTTGAGGTGTTCTCTGTGGTACAAAGTTCTAGGTAGTAAGTAGGCCTGTGTAAACTTCAACAAGGGAGAACCTGGCTCTGGGGCGTGTAGAGGTGTTATAGGCAAGAGTGGGTCTCTCCTCTCCTCTCCTCTCCTCTCCTCTCCTCTCCTCTGCTCTCCGAGTTCTCAGGTACACTACCTTCCATCCTTTTCCCTCTTGGGTTTGGAAGGAAGAAGCTGAGAGAGAATGAATGACAGGAAACTGCAAAATGGACTTTTCCCTTTTCCTAATTGTCCAACACTATGGAACATTTTTTCTTGAAACTGCTGTAAGTGCTGGGGAGTGGCTCAGTGGTAAAGTGCTTTCTTACCATGTCTTGGGTTCAATTCCAAGTACTAGGGAAAAAAAGGAAAGAAAGAAGGAAGAAAGGAAGGAGTGCAGAAAAGAAGGTGAAAAAAAAAGAAGGGAAACTGTTATAAATGGCAGCAATATTTTCTGTTAAAAAAAAAACCTGTAATGTTGCTAAAAATATGGACTTGGAGCTGAAGTGCTTCTTAGTTTGTTTTCTTTGCAAATGTGTAGAATTTCAGTTATCTTATGGATAAATGGGCTAACCTAAGAACTTAGCCACATTGTTTATGGAGGAAAATGCACTCCAAATCATTAGGAGCACATACTTATCTTAGTGCAGAACTGACTTTTTCACAATATTCAACACTGACTGCCTAAATAGCCCGCTCCAACAAACTGAACAGTACCATCACTTTTTTGATGGTAAACTGA
Source organism: Hydrochoerus hydrochaeris (assembly GCA_004027455.1). Taxonomy (NCBI): domain Eukaryota; kingdom Metazoa; phylum Chordata; class Mammalia; order Rodentia; family Hydrochaeridae; genus Hydrochoerus; species Hydrochoerus hydrochaeris. The sequence continues at coordinate 92,532 of PVLA01000620.1, forward strand.
AAAACATCTCTAATAAGATAATCATTTTCTACAGATACACTGTGAACTGGAAATAAATTTTAATTAGCTAAAAACAGTTTTTCATATCATAGTAATACATAAATTCATCTGTTTTTCATTTGTCACATATGGATTTTTTATTTGTCAGTATCCCTAAGAGATTGATGCATACTAATGTAGCCACCTAAACCACATGTAGATCTTCAGACTTGTGCAGCAGAAGGAATGATAATTATCATCCGCTTCAGGCTATCAGCTAGAATAATTCAAAAGGAAACATGCATTATTAATATGAAGAGCTCATAAATTCTGTATGTCAGTTTGCCACTTGTGCAGTCAGACTGGTTGGCTAGAGGCAAAGAGACTAGGGTTACATAATATTTATGAGGTCTGAAGTCAGCCATCACCGAACCAAGCATTGCCAGACTTTGAGACTACGTATGAAAGTGAGCATTGTGTCATCACAGCAATGGGTTTGAGAGCAGGGTAGATTTGATCACCGTGAGACATTGGGCATAAGTCCACTGCTACCTCCTTGCAGGATTTCTAGCCTTCCTAATTTATCCCTAAGAGACCCCATACCATTCTACAAAAGTCCGTTGCCACCTAAGGTTTTATAACACAGACATTGAGATGAGACTTCCCTTGCTCTGCTGTTTCTCAGCCCATTGAGAGTTGAAGTTTGTGGCAGCTTCGACTCACTGTAGTCATCAGTGGCTAATCCCAAAACACTTGCAGACCCCAGCCAGTGCCTTAGAGCATATTGCACTGAGGAACACTCAAGTGGCCACACCCGGGCTCCCTTTTGGCCTCCAGGGTACTTTAGGAGTTTTTCTTGTACAACATAATTAACAGCTACAAACCTTGGCCCCAGGACCACTCCAAAGAAGCTTGTGTGGCTATGAACTGCAAATTAGAACTGTGTAAACAACTATGATTTCTACCATCCATGAGCATGAGTGTTGGCACACCCCTGTAATTCCAGCAGTCAGGAGACTGAGGCCTGCAGGAGGGCTGCAGAGCTCAAGACCAACCTGGGCTACATACAGAGTGAGTTCAAGTCCAGTCTGAATGACATAGTGAGACCCTGCACCCTCCAAACAAAAAAGACACACAAAAGAGGAAGAGGAGGAAAGAAAAAAGAGGAAAGAAAAGAAAAAGATAAACAACTATTTCTAAGGTCGATTCTGCTTACAACCTGGGAGCCTGATGCCCATTTTAAATGCCTTGTTTTTCTACATATAAACAGAGTATCCCACATTAAAAAACCAAAACTTCCATTTCTAAAACCTTGAATCCATAGAATTCTTTAGGGAAAATGATTTTTTAAGGTGCTGAATCAGATACTTTCAAATTTTTATATTACTGAAAAATTCAAATATAGGTAAGAGCAGAGAAAAGGGGTCCAGTGAAGTCAGTCCTCTGTGCTATTACCTATGGAAATATGTTTAATGGAAGACATTTTTTTCCTGTCAACCACTGTACACAGTACACAATTTTCCAAACTAGGTGGCTTCAGATGTAGTATTCTAAAACCCGAGGAGGAAAATGTATCAGGAGAGCCTCTGCCTGGAGGCAGCAATGCTGAGAGCACCCTGCGTACATCCACAATTCAAGCTGCATTGCTGTGCCCAGGCGATGAAGCTGAACGGGAAAGGATCCTCCTAGCTGGCGCCCTGTGGAGTCCTGTGCCATAGGCCGGCCAGTTCGCTTTTACCTTTTTTCATGTTTAGGTTCTTGGTCCCTTTCGCTGGTACAAGACCAGTGGGCGGGGGGGTTGGAGTCGATTGCCCTTTGCCTTCATGCCCTTCTGTGCTACATGCCACAGGTGCGGCTCCAGACAGGCTGAACGCAAACAGGAGCCCTAAGATGCAGGACAGGGTACCCTGAGAGCTACCTGTGTGCTTATCGTTAGCTGAAAGCATGAAGGCGTGTGTTGTCCCCGTCTCAGGGAAGCTGTGAAACCACCACAGAGGTCACGCCTGTCTCTGTTTTTTGTCAGTGACAACCAGCCCAACCTAGACACATAATTTGAAATACAAACATGACTGAGCTGTGAAAGTTGAGTATATGTAGAGTAAGAGCAAGAAGTCTAAAACAGTTCTAATTGCCTCCTGCCGAAGATTAGGCTGTCACTATTTTTGCAAGGAAATATCTGAAATATAGAACCCTTCCCCCCATCTATTTTTTGGGGGTGCCTCTGCTTTGCCAGCCTATCTAGTCTAGCACCCCATGTCTGGGAGGAAGGAAGTGATGTGGGGAGAGGCAAAGTGTGAAGGGACAAGGTAGCAGTGGGAAGGGGTCGATGAATCCAGTCAGCTCCAGCCCACTCCTCCCTAGAGAGAGCTGTGAGTCTGTCTGTATTGATATTTGGTGTATTCAGGAGCACGAAAATAGGGCACTGGGGTATTCAATTTGTAAAATTAACTTTTTAAAAGAAAGTAAGTTTTTAAAGAAAAATTTAGTACTATATACGTTACTGTATAATAATACTATCATATTCCATTACAAAATTTCCACTTATAATAGCAGCAAGAAGATACAGTTCCTACAAAGAGACAAATAACAAGAGCTGGGAGGCCAGGGATTTAGCTCAGTGGTACAAGTGCTTGCCTGGAAAGTGCAAGGTTGTGAGCTCTAGCACCAGTACCAAAATAATAATAACTGCATGCAGTTGTGCACTGTGGTGCACAACTGTATCCCAGCTACTCGGGAGGCTGAGGTTGGAGGATTAAAAGTTTGAGGCCATTCTCAACTAATAAACAAAACCATGTTTCACAATATAAAAATAAAGAGAAATAGGAATGTCATTCAGCAGTAGACCTCCACTGGGTTTGATTCTCAGTACTGCCCCAAAAAGGAAAAAAAAAAAAAGGTACAAGACCTATATGAAGAAAGCATAGCTGGGTATGGTGGCACATGCCTGTAATCTCAGCACTCTGAGAAGCTGAGGCAGGAGGGTCACACATTGGAACTCAGTTTGGGCAATTTAACAATTTAGATCCTGTCTCAAAAAAATTTAAACCATGCATTGCAGCTTGTGTGTGTAACCCCAGTACTTAGACAGGGATTACAGGCAGGGATTGAGGCAGGAGGATCACCAGGAGTTCAAGGCCAGCCTGAGCTATATAGTGAGATCTTGTCTCAGAAAGAAAGACAGACAGAGAGAGAAGGAAGAAAGGAAGGAAGGAAGGGCTGAGGTAGCTTAGTGCAGAGGCCCTGGTTCAATCCACAAAACAAGCAACAACTATAAACTCCCACACCATTAAGTCTCTACTGAGGGACATGACAGCAGTAATGTGAAGACCTCTCTTAAATAAGACAACTAAAATTTGTGGGGCTTTTTGTTTGTTTGTTTTTTGGAGGTAGGATGTTACTTATGTAGTCCAGGGTAGCCTTGAATTTGAGATTCTCCTGCCTCAGCCTCCTGAGTTCTGAAATTACAGGCAAGTGCCGCCATCCCGTGCTTTGACACTTTTATACAGAGTCAGCAAAAAAAAAAAAGCACACTTCAGGAAAAGAAAAATAACTGCCTGGAAGATAACAGCCACTACTTTGAGCACCTCTTGTAAAGCCCAAAGGCAACATTTATTAATCTCATAATGTCTCAATAAATTTAATATTAAAAGAGCTGTACATTTTTTCTTTTTCTGAATTGTATGTACATTTTTTTGGTGGATGCTATTTAAAGAGTCAGACTTTTTTTCATGTAATTCATAAATTCAGTTGTATGGCCCAAAACATTTTAAACATAGTTGAAGTGCCAATAGCAAATTAAAAATATCATGCATAAATGTTTAATGTTTCTAATTCATAGTTCACCCTTAAAAATAAGTCAGATTAAAAAAAAAACCCAAGAGGCATAACTGGAAACTTTACAAAACAAAAAATACAAGTAAACATAGGAAAGAATCTTCAACCTCAGTCATATCTGATTAAAATAAGTAAAAGCAAGAGACCACACATGTGCTATTTTCATAAATCAGAAGCAAAAGAAAACAAATCCTGGGCTTCCATGGACTGGGGAGCATTCTGGGTAGTTTGGGGAGAGGGCAGAGCACATGCACTGGGGAGGATGTCGGAGCAGGCGGGGGTGGGGGAGGTTCAGAGCAAAGAAGTTGGTGGCCAGTCCTGTTCCCAACTGCCTCAGTCTCACCCAGGGGCTGTTGGGAGGGAAGTGATGCTGTGTGACTTCTCTCCTTTCATTGGAAAGCACCTAGTTCATAAGGAACAGTGTGGTAGCCAACAGTATTCTGGCAGTTTGACGAGCCATGAAAATCATATCACCCCTCACACAGACCCAGGACCGAGGTCTGCTGTGAAATCAGAAGGAAGAGGAAAGTGGACTTCCTGTTTGTAAATTCACATCATGGCTACTCCTTAGCTACTCTTTTGACTCCGGCTGAGGAAGGCATTTGCAGCTATTTAGAAAGGCAACTTCTTTATGCAACACCCCCCCGACATACACACTGCTTCTCTTCCTCAAGTTTTATTCTTCTTAAATGGAAAAGGTTTTCATAGATTCCTTTTTTTAAAAAAAATTATAATTTGGTATCTCAGACATCTGCCTCTGTGGATATTCACTTGGACTCTGAAAATAGAGCAAGAATCTTCAAGTGCTTTCTGAATAAATAATGAAACATATATTCGAAGTCTGTAATTCTTCCTTCTTCCTAACCACATTCTAATAACCCACCAATGGTAAGTGTCACTTGTGTGAATAGAGCCTCTAGTTTTAGTTTTCAAGGCTTTTCTTTTTTCTCTTTTTTTCATTCTAGCTGTCTGGATGATTAATGTGACTAGGAAGATACTGTTGACCCATTTAAATCATGTCAAACAACATCCATTGCTCATCTACATAATGAAATACACACTGAATATTACATTTTAAGTGTGGGAGCCGGTGGAACTACAAAATAATGTTTTACTCATTTAAGTTATAAAATAAAATAATGACATTAGATCTATCTATAGCATTAAACATTAAACTATTCAGTGGTAATTGTCAGTGAAAATCACTTATAAGCCAAAACAAGAAAAAGCATTTCTGCTTTAGTAGTTAATTAGAGGAAGTAGGGTGATTGTATGCAACAGTGTGAGTTTAAGAAAAATCTTTTTGTCAAAGTGTATTTTAATATCACTTGACTATTACAGGATTCATTGTAAATAGTTGAGTTTTTTTTCAGTTGCTAATTAGTGGTTATGAAAATAACAATTTGACATTTTTATCATAGTTTCATTCAGTTGCTCTTTGAACAATTTTAAAGACAACTAATTTGTATTTGAAACTATTTTGATCAATGATCTGATAACAAAGATAAGCTTTGACAGCTTTTGAAGCAGTTAAATTTTGTAAGGACATCATTTGCACAACATTTAAGTAAATGCAAAATTTAAAGGCCCCGAATTTAGGTTATCAGGTTTCCATGGTTACACCTTTCCAAATTATTCTGTGTGTTGTGTAAATAGGTCTGTGAGTCACAGATAATTATTTGCTTTTTTGTTTGTTCTATTAGTAATTCTGTGTTTAGCTGAATCTAATACAGTTCACACAGTGTGCTTTGGTTTATGTATATTTTAGTGTTTGTAATTGACAGTGATTGAACATTTCTTATGGAGTGCTTGCCTTTTTTTGTCATAAATGATGTATGTTGGTGGTGCTTGAAATGTAAATAAGTTCTTCCTGTATCACTGTTTAATAAACAGGAATTTTATGCAAAGAAGACTTCTTGGAACGTTTAAACAATAAGGTTTGGTGAGCTCTAGAATATCTCTATTAAACAGATTTTATACCAAGACAAGTATGTTTAAATTCTTACCAGTTTTAACTTACTGAGGTTACCAATGACAACATAACAGTTTATGACTAAGCACTGCATTGACTGGGTACTGTTCAGTAATAAAATAAAAATAGCATTCTAGGGCTGGAAATTAGAGTGCATGTGCTTACAATGGCATGTCCTGGGTTGGATCCTTGGTGCCTTCCCAAAATAAAGCAATAACTATTTATTTATTTTTGAGAGACAAGGGATTGAATCTACAGTCACTCAGTCACTGAGCTACATTCCCAGACCTACCTGCCTGCATTTGTGTCGGTCTGTCTGTCTATCTACCTGCCTACCTATTTATATTTTGCAATGGGATCCACTAAGCTGCCCAGATTGGCATTGAACAGTGATCTACCTGCTTTAACCTCCAAAATAGCTGGGATTACAGGCATATACCATCTGAGCCCAGTGCAGATTTAAGTCTTAATAAACTTTGTGTATGAAGGCTGGGGTGTAGCTCAGTGGTAGAGCACCTGCCTAGTGTGCATGATGTCAAGGATTCAATCTCTAGCACCCTTCCCTAAAAAGATAGTAAACTTTATAAGGAATGTCTTTAGTGCAAGGTAGAATATTTCCGAAATGTAATTTCTCTCATCCTACACTGTGTGATTTAAAAACTTCTGTATACTAATATGTTTAGAAGAATATGGTTTTTGAAAAAAGCCAGATTCTTTTATGCTTGCAGATGAAAGAAGAGATTTTACTTAGACCTTACCATCACCATACTAGCAAGGCTCTGTCAGGAATTCTCAGCAAAACATCAAAATTAGGCTGACTTCAAGCCTTCTCTCAATACACAACAATCAGGAGACACTGTGTAGTTTGTAAAGTACTTCTCCATCTGCAGTCTTATTTGATGGTGGTCCTTTGATGAAGTCAGGAGAGGCCTAGTGCTTTAAATACTTAAACTCATGACCTCGTGCTTACAAAGCAGGCACTTGTGCTGCTGAGCTAAATCCCTAGCCCTAAATATGACTTTTAAGTAGCAACCTGGAACCCAGACTAGGATCTCATGCATTACTTTGTGAGTTACCCAAAGGCACATTTTAAAGTTCTCATTGGTTTTTGCCTACTGATTAGTCCATTTCAGAGTGACTGCCTCTCATAGTCAGGTAACCAGTAATAGTATTTACCATTTAATAAGGGCTTGCCTTATACTGCTTTCTTTCTATCAGACCATACAGTTCTTGTAGCAATTCTGTGAGAAAGTATTATTCCTATTAACAAATGAGGAAACTTACATTTAGAGAATTTAACTAACCTGTCCAGGTAAACCAGTGAGTACTCAGAGATGCAACCCCGATTTAAAATATCAGATATTTCAGTACTATAACAGTATTGACATTAATCTAAAAAAAAAGACAAGATGAATTTGTCATTACACTAATTGTAAATAATTTTGGTCATCTAAGGTTTTCGAGTAATATTGTATTTTCAGATATGAGAAGCAACCTGCCATGTATAGATAAAACATATATGTTTTGTTGTTGGTGGTGGTAGTTTTAATTCAAAATTAAATAGTTAAGCATTCATATCTTTAAGATAAAGAAAACAAAATGAAGGGCCAGGTTGTAAACAGGCTTCTGTGAAATTTACCTTTTAAGCCTATATCATTTTAATACATTGAATTTTATTTTTTCACCATGTTTAACTGAACATAAAATTATTATGGCAACATAATTATACAAAGTCCAAAAGGTTGCCCTCAGAAAATTTGGAGCTTTTACTAAAAAGACTACTATGTATTTTCTCTTCATTTTTTTGGTTGCAAATAACTCCCTGATGAATGACCTTGGCTCCATTGTCTTGAAGCTGTGTAATCTCAGCTGCAGAAGCCTGGAGATATACTGTTTTCCTGAAGCTTTGACTTTCTCTTTTGAGTTGTGATTATTAACCTACCTACCTACTTACCACTCCTATTGCTTGGTTATATGACAAAAACAAAATTCCCAAAATTGTCGAAATAATACCATAAGATTTATATTAAAATGTTTTCTTTTACTTTATGGCTTTCATTTGAAGTTGTACAGTGAAGACATTCTCAGGAATGTATTAGATGTAGAGTTTTGAGGTATATTTTTTTGTAGTGGTATTGCTACTACAGTTTTGGTCAAAGCTTGAAATAGTTTTATAATTGTTTATGCAACAATAATGTTAAATGGTTTATCAGTAAATAAATAAGTGGAAGGTAGAAAAGAAGGCAGGCACCCAGAAGTATACCTATGTCAGGCTCCACACAGAATTTAGTTGGCAGTACCATAAAGTACCTATGCTCTTTTCAAATGCTATAATATAATTAAAAATATTATATTAAAGTTATGCCTTTGATCATCATAAGCTGTAAGTCCCCATATATTCTGTTGTAGGGTATTTTAATCCAAAATAACTAATACTTTGAGGAATATTTTACATGACAGTAGTAGTTATGAGTGATTTTTTTTTAAGAATTAAAGACTTTCTTACTATATCAGCTTTAAGAAAAAAAATCCTCATGATATTTTTATAGGGATGTGCTTTACAATTGAGTTCTATCTGTAATTTCTATGAAATTGCTCTTTCTGGTTCCTATTTGTGTGCTTTAATACAAAATTGTTCTATTTTCCTCTTCTTAAACCTTAAGTGTGTGAGGTAACAGGAGTGTTTCTTTTAAGAGACTTTGGAAAGTTGAAATTTGCCAGATGTTCCATGCTAACCTAGAAGTGTGCTCTCCCTGCGTACCAGGACTGGGTGAAATTCTTTCCCGTTACTTTGACAGAACGTTTAGTTTTGGTTCATTTTGGTGTTGTGCTGCTACTCTGATCAGAGCTTGTCTTTTATTTGGTATTTAAATTATATTACGACATCCAGAATATCTGGCAAAGAAAATGATATTTTGATGACATTTTTCACAGGGCTCAACTGGAATGAATTATTACATTTTAGCTACAGCTCTAATAAACAACTCCTTTATTTCCCCTAGAAGGATACAATATTTCTTTGTCCAAGAAGTTGCCTGAGTATATGTATTGTTGAAGTGCTAAAAAGCTGCTTTTCTCTAAACTTTAGCTGAGAGGCAACGGCATTTGCTAAGCATATACTACTGTATTTAACTACGACTCGAGTGTTTTTATTATAAAGATGAATTTAGATTTAAATTTTGAAGCAAATATTTTTATCGTAAATAAAATTTTTTACAGCGATCTTCTTTTCTTGTACAACTTAGTCATTTCTATGTAACGTCCACTGGTCCACAAAACGATCTGCTTTTAGTTTTCTACATTGAGTCCTTACTATAATCTTTGTCATCCTTCCCCCACCTACAGTTGGGCTGGCATAAAATAGTTTTGTTTCCTAGACCCACAAACATGAGTCCGCATTATTAAGTAGGAAGGTTTATTGATCTGTGTTTCTAGAGTAGTTTGGGGTGTGTTTGTTTCCCCAAGAAGAAAAGAATGAGTCTTTATTTATTTATTTATTTATTGTGCCAGGAATTGAGCTTATTTTAAACAAACAAACAAACAATATATATATATATATATATATATATATATATCCTTGGGTTCTGGTGGTATACATTAATAATCACAAATAATCAAATTCAGCTTTTGAAAAGAAATAAACTGAAGTATTCTCTTAAACCATTTCTGAGTTTGTCATTGATACTATCCTCTATCACTTGCTGTTGATAAATTTTTTTAAAAAGAGGAGGGACATAGCATGGAGCCAACTTCCTGGTGGAGCCTTGGGGGAAGGTCATGTTTTGCTCTGACCTGGGCACCATTCTTGAATGTTATTATAGTAGGGAGAGGGTTCCCCCAGGCCACCACCCTTCCTTTTCTTGCCTTTGCTCTTAAGTATGACTGACTTTCTAGTTCTTTTTTTCTAGAACCAAGACTCTCTAGCTTTGGATTATGACTTTATGATGAGTTCTGACACCCACAGGCTAGTTTCTGTCTTCCCTTCATTTGAACATTTAGGTTTATTAGTCACAGCAGCCCCATTTTGATATTCGAATGATGCATCCTTATAGAAATTGCCAACTTAGAATATTAAGCAACTAGGATGCTGTTTCAGCATAAAAGTGAACTATGGCTTTTTTACAACATTACACATTCCCTTTTTATTTCTATGGAATCTTTATGACTTTTGTTTTAGGCTTAGCTATAAATAACTACAAGGCCAATACTGTTGGATGTCAAGTAGAATCTTTTATTTCAGACCAGTATTTGTGCCAGTATATGTTCCACTCAACTATGTGCTTTATTTTGAGCATTAAAGAAAATGGTTGTTTTCCAACACCTGCTTACCAACTGGGCCTGTATTTTCTTTAGCAATGTTTAATAAACACTGTAGCTTTATCATCCCAAGGCAGTTTCCAAGTGCTGTTAATTAAGCCCCAAAATGGTTCTTGTAGGTTTGTGAAACAGATCTACTCTTCTCTCTGTAATGGCATCTTAACTTGAAATCCAGGAAGTAGTGGTGTATGGTGTCCATATCCATGATTTCCTGAGCTGGAGAAAAAGTGTGGAAAGCATCTGGGGAAAAGGAGGCTCTTTACCAGCTTGTTTCCTGTAAGTTCAATTGGAAGACCTTGTCTGTGCAAATAGATTTCAAAATAGAGCCTGCCCTTTGACTGTCTCCATAATTACATGGCTTGCTCTGTATTTTATTTGGCAGCCAGAGCAGTTAACCCCTGGAAGGAAGGGGCTGATGGCATGCCCAGCTTGGCTTCCCAGACATGTCCATGAGAATGAATAAACCACTGTTTGGAGAAGCCCACAGCTAAAAACACACTAGAATAGTCTTTAATGGAACTGAAACTCTTTGGAAACAGATTTAATCATGTTTATTATGATTGGTTAAAAAGCTTAACTTTGTTGTTAGTGTGTTGATTGTCGAACAGTATTAATTGTTTTTTAAAAATTGGGCACTAAGGGAGTTCCTTGTTGCTTTGATGTAATCAACATCTGTCAACAGAATGAATTTACTTTTGTTTAGTTTCAAGGAGCCTTGTCCTTCAGCTTCGCCCAATCTGTATCTGCTTCAGCCTGGGGCATTCCCTTGTTGTGTGTTTTATTTTTTATTTTTTACTTTTTCCTCCAACAAATGTGCAGGTTATTTCTTGTGAAATGTGAGCTTATCTTCTGCTTTATAGTTGCCTCGAAATGGGAAGGAACATTACTGACTTAATTTTGAAATATTGTACATTTTAGTACTGGATTAGAAAAATCAGTAAAAGAATTATCTTGAGTGATACAGACTGTTTAATTTTTCTCTTGCAACATTTGCACAAGTTGTGAAATCGTTGAAGCAGACAGCATTGCAGGTCAAGAAATCTACAGTATAAATGCATTTGTAGCGTTCTCTTGGACTTGAAGCAGGAAGCTGTCTATAAGAGCCACCTACTCTGGGTAAACTGGTTAGAGTTCATGAAGTGCGATCTTTCTTTGGTTCCCAATCAGCACTTTGAAAATGTATTCCTAGGGTACAATCCATTCGGCACCTACTGCAGAAAGCAGCGTTTCTAAACAGTTAAAAAATATATCAGATGGATGTCACAAAATAAAGTTGCTCTGAGGGGGAATTAATATATTATTTAAGCAAATCATTTGGTTTAAAATTAAAATTGTCAGTGAATGTAAGAACCATATTTAAAAATGAATTAACAAAACGTTTTCTCTCTTGGTAATATAAATCATTTAAATCTGGCAAGCATTCCTCCCTTCAGCCAAAATAATTGCCTCCATTTGTAAAATCAATTAAATGTTAATATGCTATAAATAATAGTTTTGTTACCAGACTTTGGCATTTGCCGATCATTATGAAAAAATATATCCACTAAGACATTTTATAGGGTGTCTTTTAAATTACATATTATCTCTTGTTGACATTGTTAGCTAATGTAAAGTAGCACTAAGCTACTTTATTGTGTTGTTTTCTACCTAGATATTTGATCCCTTTGAAATGTAACATAACTGAGGATTGATGGCCCTCTGCAGGGTGAAAGTGCTTCCCTGGAAACGTACAATGAAAAATATAGGTGTTGGTAGCCCACACTTGAGTACAAAAGTACTTTGTTCAGTTTTACAACTGCTTAAAATAATAACCATTTTAAATGTTTCTTTGGAAGTCCATTCAGACCTCTCCCTTAAAAATACTTGTTGACCAAAAGAAAACTCACATTTTCTAGGGTAAAATCAGCTTAATTAAGGGTCATTAGTAAAGGTGCACATAAAAACCCAGGGCTCAGTGGGTGAAATGGAAGCATTTCATTATGTGGTATAGAATGCATGAGCAGATAACAATTAAAATGGACCCCGAGTAAGAGGCCAATAAGTATAGGGCATGTTGTGTGCAGCAACATTAGTTATTTAAAATGTACTCCTCCCTCCAGCAGACTCGAATTCTGCAGTCCCACCTTTCACACTTAATCTGTAAAGGGAAATAAAAGGCAGCTTTTAGAAATTGGTGTTATTACCAAATATGAAAATATTTAAAACCATAACCTAGATTTACATTCCAAATACAAATTTAAAATATGAGAAATGTATGGCAGGATCCAGAGGACATAAAGCAATTTTGAGAGACATTCAGGCCTCACAGTGTGCTCCTCCATGGAGCGAAAGAAGCAGTTGCCTATAATTTTCAGTGCTCAGCTCAAACTAGGCTCTGATAGAATTTTGTAACACTGAAAATAATTCTTATTATTACCTTTGATGACAGTAGATATTCTAGTATTCATAACAAATAACGTATAGATTTGCTGCCTGCAAAAACCCTATATAGAGTTCTTGTTAGGTAACAACAGTAACAACACTACTCTGTGATCATTGCTTTCAAGACCAAATTAGTACCAAGCAATCCCTTGCTGCTCTGGGCTTCCCTGCTACCCTGAGATTTCTGCTGATTTCCCACTGGTATCTCCTAAACTTCAGGTTAGTTCACTTTCCACTTGCAGTAATTAGTACATACCTGCATCTTGTTTCCCCAAATAGCTTTACAAAAAGAGGGTGTATGTCCATCCTCTGAAATGACAATGCAGACCTACCTCTGAGGATGGTCATCAAGCATCAAATGAATGATATCACCGATGGGAGTAGCAAGTTAAAAGTTAGATATAAGATGCTAACACTGCTTTTACAAAGCAAAAAAATGTTTAAAAACTCAACAGACCTTTTCTGCAATGCTCTATCTCTGTGTTATGACTCTGAATATAGTATGGGCTGGGATTTTAATTTTTTTCACTCTGCATTTGAAAATTTTAATCACTAATCATTAATTATAATGTGATAAACAAGACTGAGGGTCCCCAGTTTCCTCCCCATGCTAATTGGAGAGCCATTCTCTTCTGAAAGTACAGTGACTTCAGCCCATTTCTTCATTTAACCTGTGAAAACATTAGATTTTTTTTAGGTGTGTAATGAGTAGTTACTGAAATAAACATGCCACTGTATCTTATTATCCTGTTTTCTTGTGACAACATAGAGTGTCTTATCAGATTGAAATAAAAAAGATTTCATTTCAAATACAAAAGTATATTATGAAAGTGGAATTGCTGAGAACCCTGCAGAATTATAACAGTCTGCAGATTGGCTGTGGTCAGCCTGTTTCTGATATTTAGAATTTTGCCATCCAGTTATGTGTGAATGTGCATATATATATATATATATATATATATATATGTATACACACACACATATATATTTAACTGTATTTCATTTTACTTTTTTGGTGTTGAGCCCATCATTTGGCAGGACAAGTACATTGACAACACTGTCCAAAAAGTGAATGTGTTAAAAACCTCATCCACTTATCCCAGTAGAGACCTGATGACTTCATACTTCAAGTTTAAGTACATAGAAAAGATTCCTCCTATACCAATTGTGTACTTGAACTTGATAATACTGTTAAGGATAGTTTCTCTTTCATGTAATCTGCCACACCGAAAAAAATCTTCATAAGTCCTAAAATTGGTCAGACGCTACATAATCCCATTACCTAGGTGATAGCATGACAATCAAATGTTGCTGAATAACGGCACAAATGTCAGAACTAGCAGGACCTCTAAGATAATTAAGGCCAACTTCTTTATATTGCTAAGGCCATGTGTCTCAATGGGTAAGGTCTGTGAAGTGCTCTGCACAGATCTTGGCACCAGGAAACTCTTGGTCAATCAGTATCCACTATTACTGCTCCTGCTCAAGGTCACACAGCTCCTGGCAAGGACCAGGAATAGAAGTTCAACTCCAGGATGCCTTCCAGCACTGTGTCATTCTGGCCCTTTTTCCATCACTCATATCACCATCTGATGAATCCAGTGTATTTGTAGGTTTGCTGCTGTTTACCTACCACCACCAGAATAGAGGCTCCATAAAGGCAAGGAATGTGCCTCTCCATTGTATTCCCTGCATCCCGAGGGTGCCATATAGGATAAGTGAGAAAGTTACCGAATGAAAGAACACATTTAGAGACTCCAGATCAACATGATAAAGAGTGGAGAAGGAAAAGGAAAAGAAGCATTTATGGAGTACTCACTTTCTGTTATTTTCTGGGTTAGTTGTTAGAGGCAGGATCTTGCTGTGAACTAACTCCAGGCTGCCCTCAAACTCACTATCCTCCTGTCTCATCCTGCCCACTGCTATGATCATAAGCATGTGCCACCAGGAACACCAACTTTTTTAGAGATTTCTGTATGCATATATATGAAGCAACATTCACATCAGCCTTATAATAGAAAAGGCATATTTATTCCCTTTTAATAGTGAAGAAAATGGGGCTCAGAAATTTTGGCAACTGAAAGTTCATGCTCTTTTTACTACCACAGTGGCTCCTAATTAGGTCATCTAAGAAGTTTCATGGGAAAGGTCTAGGGCTGTAGCTCAGTAATAGAGTATTTGCCTTGCATGTGTGAGATCCCTAGATTTAATTCTAGATACTGCCAAAAAATCTTCATGCACAGCATCTTTATTCTAAATCATAATTGGCCATATGGTATATTTTTGATGATTCAAAAAAATTGTTTTTTGATTCCTCAAAATTTAATCCATGAAACAGTGCAAGACCAAGGCAACCACTGTTGGGATGCAGTTTTCACTGACAGACACCAACTTAGATTTGGACTTGGAAGACATGAGCCTGAACCCTGGTTATTAATTACTAAAGATGTGAGTCTTAGTTCTTCATTCATAAAATAGTGCTGTTAACAGGTGCCTGTCCACCTGATAGAATTAGTAAGAGACAGTGTACAGAGCATGTGATAGCATGTCCCTGTGATCTCAGCACTCAGAAGGCTGAGGCAGGAGGACTGCCTGAGTTTGAGGCCAGTCTGGGCTCCTTAGCAAGAACCTCTCTTAATAAAATAAAAGGCATCGAGCTTTTAATCAAAGTATTCATGAAATGTGAACCACAATTACTATTTCATTAGTATTATCATTATTATTAGTAGTAATATATACTTTACTCAGAAGAGACACTACGAGCATGTGTCTTGTATGTGGTCTTGCCTACAGACGCAAATAGAGAGCCTGAATCATAGTTTGATTCTACGAGTGCCCACATTTTCCATTCGATTTCCACAGACTACTCAACTACATGTAACTTCTGCCTGTACTTCACTGAGGCATGTGTTTGGTCAGCGAAAGCAGCTTAACTTAAAGAAGTGGATGGATTAGGTCAACTCATTGCCGTTTTTGGAAGAATAATGAGTCATAGTAGTATCAGTAATTTTATGATGCCTTTTGCATGTCCTGTGTGTTCCATGTGTGGTAGCTCGGTTTCCTCTTGCCTTTGAGAAGCAGTGTACTCTGTGGAGGCAACTTCACTTTGTTCCCTCTGCTTCGGCACTCACTGCTCTTCCTGAGAGTCTTCAGCTGTGAATCTGAGTACTAGCTGTTCACAGCTCGGCTTTCTCTCCAGTTTTACTCTCTTTAAGGAACTAATGTTTGTGGGATGTCTGCTAAATGCAAAGCACTTTTACCTCCCTTATTTCACTTAGTTCTCACCTGACATTCAAAAGGGGAAACCTGTTCAGGGCCACAGAAATAACAAGTGGTAGAACTGAGACATGAATCCAGGGAAATATCTGTTTTATCTTAGACACTACTGCACTCCTCACCTGTCAGTTGACAGACATAGGGCTGATGGTGTCATTATTAGGAAAATACATTTCTCATGCTGCAGGGAATATGTATCTGCCTCTATCAAGCAACTTTTTAAGCCATGTGTGGGAATTTACATCTACTCCAGAGCTACTCGGGAAGTTGAGGCAGAAGGTTTGCTTGAGCCTATGAGTTGAAGACCAACCTGGGCAACACAGCAAGATTCTCTCTCCAAAACAAACAAACAAACAAACAAACAAAGCTTTTTAAAAAGAAAAATTTAAATTTAGAAGGGGCTGAGGATGAGGCTTAGTGTGAAAGCACTAAGTTCAATCCCCACTACCACAAAAATAAATAAATATATAAAGTTATATTTCTGGACTTTTATCTGTAACATGGAATTGCTTAAAACAGTACCCAAAGTCTGGTGGGGATGTAGTTCAGTGGTAGAACGCTTGGCCAATAGTTGTGAGGCTCTGGGTTCAATCCCAGATTGAAAATAAGGAGAAAAAAAGTACCTAAAACCCCTCTGTGAGTTTGATTCAACAGTTTTGCATTCACCTTTCCAGAGGAGCAGAATTAAGTGAAACTTCTGACACTGAATCTGTGGCCACTGGACCTTTCATCAGTGCCTTTTCTCTTCCCAGTGGGAGGGGGTCCTAGTTTGGGGCTGTTACTCACCACAGTTCCTGTTTCCATGAGGTTTCACAACCAGAAAGTTACTCTGGGCCAGTAGTTCTCCAGCCTGGTGTGCCTGAGAATAGCCCTGCTGGCTGTTACAGCACATGTTGCTGGCCTCATCCCCAGAGTTTGAGTCAGTAGGTGGAGGAGGGGTCTCGGATTTGCACCTTTGTGTCCTGTGACACTGACCCTGCTGGTCTGGGAACCTCCTGATACCCAACAGGCACCTTCCTAGATAGAGCAGGAGTCAGCAAGCTCCTGCTAAGATACCTGACAGTCAGTGTTTTGGGCTTTGTGGGCCATATCTCTGTCACCACAGGACTCTGCCACTGCAGCTTAGAATCTGCTGTGCAGTCATCAGCAAATGAAGGGAGCCGGCAGTACCAAGATTTGAAACTTATAAAAGTCTTTGTGTTACAAAATATTGTTTCTCTTGTTTTTGTTTTGTTCTAACCATTTGTAAAGGTTAATAACCATTATTAAGTCTCAGGCTGTTTAAAAAGTAAAAATGATTTGACCTTTGGGCCATAATTTGCCAACCCCTACTGTATTATTGTGATTTGTTGGGGATTTTTTTAAACTGTCATTTCCGTGGTAACAGTAACGCAAGAGGATGGTTTAAAAGGCCTAACAGGGCTGGGGATTTAGCTCAGTGGTGTAAATGCCTGCCTGGTGAGTGCAAGGTCATGAGTTCAATCCCTGGTACCAAAAATCAAAATAAAAGGCCTAACAGTGTAGAAGAAAATGCAGTGAAGCCGGGCATGGTGGTGCACACATAATCCCAGCACTCAGAAGGATGAGGCAGGAGGATTGCTAGGAGTTCAAGGCCAGCCTGAGCTACTTAGTGAGTTCAAGACCCTGTCTCAAACCCTCCTTTCCCCAAAAAGAAAGAAAATGCAATGAATCAAAAAGACTTCCTCCACCCCAATCACATGCTCCAGCAATAACCATTATGCATGAATATTAATTTCCAGGAATTTTGTAGGCACATATAAGCTTATATATAAATATACCAATTCTTTTTACATTAACGAGCTTCTTACACATACTGTTTAGCACTTGCTTTTTGTCTTAACAATATTTTATCACATCTTTTATCAATACAGAGATGACTTAGTTTTCTTTCTTTTTTTATGGCCCCAGAGTTTTCTGTTGTGTAGTTATATTAAAGTGTACTTAACAAGTCCCCTGGTGGTGTTTCTCACTTGTACATACTTAGATTGTTTCCCATTTTTTCTACCCAAACAGTGCTTCAGTAAGGGTATGTCTTTGTATGTACACAACTGCATAATATTCATGGGATACAGTCCAAAGAAATAAATTACTATGTCTGAAAATATGTACAGTTAAAATTTGATAGGTATCTCTACATTTGTGCTGTAGATGCTTTAAGACCCTGCATTTGGTTTCTTTTGAAGGTATGCCTACATTTTTGCTATTTGGTCTTTATCTGGCTTGAACATTCACTGCAATGAATTTTAATATAATGCCTTAACACACAGTAGTAATCCTATGAGTGCAAAGTTAGAGCTGACAGTTTATGCATGATTCCTGAAAGGAAAATGGTTTTAAAGAATATAAAGCCATCAAAATAGTGCCTTACGTTCTGAGATTATCCTGGACATTGTCGCATAAAGTACCACATCAGCAATTGTTCTTTTTATATGCCGCATGCTTAGCAGATGTTTCTATATGTTTGTTTCCCATTAGAGTAGAGCTTTCCATTGTCAGACATTTATGTAAACATAGCATTAGCTAATATGCTGTGCTACTATTGTACTACAACCCAGAATACTACTGTTTTCCTTTCTGTTTGGGGCTTTTCTTTTTTGAGTCAATAAAGTATTAGAATAATGATTTAATAGTGCAACACCTTCAAGCACAATACTGTATTAGTTTTTTCTTTCTTTTTTTTTTCAATTTAAAATACATCTATTTCTGTTCATAGGCTGTCATAGAATTTTCTCTTCACCATTCAGTCATATCTGCTTACACAAGGAATCCAGCAGTCAACAAAGAAGAAATTTCTTTTTCTGGAGACAAAGAGATACTTCCCACAGTATAGTTTTGCCAGCTGCAGTTTCTTCAGCGCATCCTGTCCCGAAGGTATTATATTGCCTGTTATCTGCTACTTTTCCAACCAAGATAAAGGTTGACTGCAGAAGTGGTAAATGCTTTTGTATGTTTGATTTCTGAGCCATTCAAGTCATAATTTTAAAACTTGGTTTGGGATTTGACATTGTAGTATAAGAAGTTTTAATATGCTGCAGTTCTAGGACATTAACTTTCAAAAGTAAAGCTCTGAGCATACAACTGTTTAGCTTATTTAAAATTTAAATTTTTGCCATGGAATTTCCTACACTGTTTCTATTTAATTTTTTTATTTACTTGTTATATTTTTATCTTTTTGAGACAGGATCTTGCTATGCAGTTCAGGCTGGCCTTGAGCTCACTTTGTAACCCAGGATGGTCTTGAATTTGCAGAGATCCTCTTGCCTCATCCTCTTGAGTGCTAGGATTACAGGCATGTGCCACCATGCCCGGCCTCTATACTTAATTTCTGTCATGAAAATAAAACTTCACATGTATACTTTCCTGTTTTAGGGGGAAAAAATGACTAAGTTGGGATTATTCAAGGGAAATTCCTTGAAACTAACACAGTAGATGTTTTTATTAAGCCTGTACTTAATACTTTCCATGTTACTAATGCTGCTGTGTTTGAGTAGTTCTCTAGAGTAAATTAAATATAACATCTTGAGTGGGGGAGATAGCTCAGTGGCACAATAGCTGCCTGGCAAGCATGAAGGTCTGAGTTCGATTCTCAGTACAAAACAAAACAAAATAACATCTTGTCTCAGAGAGTTTTTTATTCAAAGATTGCAATTCTGGGTAAAGATAATCTTTCCATTTTTCAAAATATAATATAAAGGAGGTTTGTGAGTCAGTTAGAGAAAAAGGAGAATAGCTAAAAGAAATACAGATTTATCATAAAAGCCATTTGCTTTCTCCCTTGTACAGTTTTTATTGTTATTGTTACTGTTGTTGTATTACAGTGAATCCATATTGTGTATGTTATACTCCTAAAGTTGAGTGGCCCATTTTTGTGGTAAAGGCTGACAAAACAGAGTATATTCCTGCCTTGACTGGGGTTTGGCCATCATAGGGAGAGCCAGCATTTAGTGTTAGTCACAAAATTGACATTGTTTTTCCTTAGTAGAAAAGAAAAAGAAATCCCTGATAGGTGAGTGTATTACTTTAGACATTTTGGTTGATTGCAGTGGCAGCACCACAGCAGCCTCTCTGCCTGTAGTTGTGACCTTACCAGATCACAGAGCAGAGGTAAGACAAGAACATAGACTGTTTGGGGGAGACCCAGTGAGCCATAGGCATTGGAAGGGTGGCTGTAGGAGAGTGGGTACTCCTCCAGAGCTCAGCTGCGGCAAACCAGGCAATTCTTTTACCTCTGGAAAGCCCCTCTGAACAGGAAAACCAGCATGAAACTCTTCACAAAGAGGAGCTCTAACCTCAATCCTTCCAGAGTTACATGATATTGCCATTGACTAGTATGACCTTTGTTAGCTTCCTGTCCCAAACCACTGTGTAGTCTTACTGTGTTCTGTTCAACAGTGCATATGTACAGTTATAAATAAATTTTAAGGGCTTTGCAAACCTTGGGCCTGAAAGAAGCACTGTGTGTAAGATAGTTATTATTTTCTGTGTACTGCCAATGGGTTTGAGTAAGTGGCAGAGGATGCTCCGCGAGAGTGATCAGATTTGAATGCTTTAAGCTAGGGACAGTATTATTCTTAACAAATGATGGATGTATTCTAAATAATTTTTATGTACTAAGAGCCGGGGGGACACTGCTTTGCTTTGTTTTATCTTCTAGTGCCCAGTTTCAGTAGGATTTCCAAGTATAAGGGAAGTATGTGTTTAAGAGGCTGCATGCACTGGACAGTGTGTTCATTGAGACAGTATTAGGAGCCATCCTTTGCATAAATTTTATCTTTGTGTCAAGAGGATGAGAAATCCCTCTTAATTATTTGGCAGATTGGAAGTTTGGTGGTATTTTTCAATGGTGATATGCTTCCAGCGGGGCTGGGAGGAGGAGGAAAATAAAACCACTGTTTGTTTTGACCAGAAGTCTACTTCAGTCCAGTTTGGCTCAGAGCATGGTGAGGTTAACAGATCATCCAGAGGCAGCACTAACAGGCAATGTTAAGTTCAAAAGGGCAGGGGAAGGAACTGGGGGCAGCCTGGAGGGTCTGTTGTGCTGGCTTCGGAGGTCGGTGCTCCCGCAGGAAGGGCAGAGCTCCATGAAGCAGGAGGCTGTGTCTAAAAAAAATGATCCCATTGTCATGCATTGGGTTCTGATCTTCATTTTCAATCCTTTTTCCTCAAGCATATAAAGAAGCCAGACTATGTGACGACAGGCATTGTACCCGGCTGGGGAGACAGCATAGAAGTTAAGAATGAAGATCAGATTCAAGGGCTTCATCAGGCTTGTCAGCTGGCTCGTCATGTCCTCCTCCTGGCTGGGAAGAGTTTAAAGGTGGCGTCTTACCAAGTTCCAGAGTGACTTACATACAGGGCAACAAATGCTCTTTCTTTCTCTTTTCCCTTAACCCTTCTTTTGTATATGTCTAGTTTTCTTTTTGTATATGTCTTAATTTTTTTTTAAAGTAAAGCCTTGGGATAAGAGAAAGGGATTTTATTGTTTTATGTGTTCATTCTAGAGGTAATTTGAAAACCCAAATCCATTTTTAACTAGCATAATTCTGGAGGCATTTTGGGCTAACTCATCCTATCCAAATTGTTTAATGGCAGATGGCTTTTACTGTTGCCTCCTTTTTCCTGCCTAGAGTTTCTACTTTTATTTCCTACATTTTTTTCCTGTGTGCCTGGAGCTACTCTAATATTTTGCTTTTTTTTTTTTTAAATCTTCGCATTATCTTTATAAAGAAAGATGATACCAGATACACAAAACTATTGGTAATATGTGAATATAATTATGTACAGCCAACTACTGTATGTCTTTTATAATAACTAGAAATGCCTGCTTTATAAAGATCATAAAAGAAAATGTCAATAGTCACCAAAAGATGGGAAAAATTTAGAAAGTAAGACTCAAAGATGAAGTAGCTTACAGTGCCATCCATGTAATAAGTGTCTTACAGCAACATAACAAAACATAACTTGAATATGAAATAACATGAAAGATTATTGAATAATTAATTTTTAACAAAAAATCTTTTATTTTAGAATTTTATATCATGGAGATAGCCTTCACATGCTTATAAAAGTCAGTCTTGGGCTTGTGATGTAGCTCAGTATTAGAGTGCTGCCTTAGCATGGAGAAAGCCCTGGGTTCAAGTCTTAGTACCACGAAAGCATGCACATATAAACTGAACTTCATTTTTCACTGTTTGGGAGCAGTTGGATGCTTTCTGGTAAAGGGAAAAGTTTTTAAACATTTATTTAGGCATGAAATAAATCAAGATCTGAAAATCAGATCTCTACAAAATAATACCAGACTAAGTTTTTTAAAATGATGACCCATACTCTCCATGCCATTGCTGTAAAACCCTTGTAATGTTTCCCTAAAATAAAAAGGTGTGAGTTGACCTACTTTTCCAGCCTTGATGTCTAAACCTAAGATCCTTTTGAGCACTTAAATTTTTTCATTAGCTAAGGCGCTAAGTCTTGAGGAAAGTGAAGGAACTATTAAATACCACATTATTGAAATCTTCAGGCCAAACAGGAGTTATTTCATTTAATAGTTCATGAGTGATTTATAGGATCTTAGAGTCAAAATTTTCTATTTCCTAGTAGTCCATGATACCATCATATACCCAAATAATCATCAAAAAGCCCAATTAAGCATGGTAACATTAGTTATAATTAATTAAAGTCTTATACTATATGTTTTATCTTAGTAAATTTATACTGTCTCACATGGGAGTGCCATTGTTATAGACATAGTCAGTAAATACAGGAAATGTCTTCAACTGTCACCATACAATTTCTTTATTTAATATTTTAGGTTGACATGACAACTGAAGAGATAGATGTTCTTGTTCATCAGGAAATCATCAGTCATAATGCCTATCCCTCACCTCTAGGCTACAGAGGCTTTCCAAAATCTGTTTGTACCTCTGTAAACAACGTGCTCTGTCATGGTATTCCTGACAGGTATTCATTCTTTAATAACATATTGTTCCTTTGGAAACTAAAACATGAAACTAAGGTTTATAACTTATGTTGAAAGACACCATAGTTCATTGAAGTCTACCTGCAAACTTCCAAAGTTGATAATGATAAAACAAAAATTGTGAAATATTTTACTGCTAAATGGATATAATGTCATCATCAAGTATTTGTTAAAGCAGTATGTGATCTATGGAAGTAGTTATGCCATCTCTATTTCTTTTGCCTTCTTCACATTTTACCAAATATATAAGAATATAATGTAGGCAAGTTTTTGTTATCAACTATTTTTTTCATTCTTTACAAAATTAACCAATGTCATTTTGAAGAGTGGTTAAGTTTTAAAAAATGGCAATATGTTCATCTTATATATTCTTACACAGTTTGTGTGACTAACCTAAAATAGCTGTCAGATATAGTTATTGCATGTATTCCTCCCTTACTCCAACTAATCACTGTGACTCATTGATTTTATGATAATAATCATTAGGTATTTATTTTTCTATTCCTTTTATTAAGATCTGTCTGTCACCTTTTTTTTCTGTTTGTGTTTCAGTCGACCTCTTCAGGATGGAGATATTATCAACATTGATGTCACAGTGAGTAAATCATATAAAAAATAGTCTTTGATCAACTTCAGAATTGCTGGTAGCAACAGGAAGAAGAATGGATTGAAAATGTGAATGCACTGGTAGAAGTGCTGTTTACTTCTAACCCCAGACGCAAGCAGCTGGTTTCCTTTTTTGTCTTTAACTCTGTGTTTATTCCAAGTAAACCCAGGCCTGACTTGAATTTGGGGCTGGAATCAGATGCACTGAGATCAATGTTGGCCTAAGTGAAATGTCAACCCAATCCTGCTATGTGTCATGTTTTTGAGAAGGTGTAATTGTTATTGATCCACTGTGTAGTTAATGCAGAGCACCACAGCACTGGGCAGCTGCTGAAGCTAGATATGTATGAGATGAGCTAACACGAAGAAAGCCAGCATTTTTCCTTCACTCTGCCAAGATTGATCTTCCTCTTCCTGCTGATTTTGAGTGGGGCCTGTCATTATCTTACTCTGTCATTAGGGGCTACATTGGCCTGTGTGTCAGTCTATTTGGACAGCAACTCTTTTGCTAGCAGTGTTCCCTAGATTTATTAAAATCCCTGAAGGTAACATTATGTTCCAATGCTGGTATAGAGTCTCAAGCTCAAAGCATGTAAGTAGGGGTGGTTTTCTCTCGGAACTTAAGTTTTCACTAAATGGTTAATAATCTTTTTAAAATAACAAACAAGTAATTTAACAGTGGGCCTTTAAATTGTAAATGCACTAACCTTTCCTAATTTTCATAGCCTTCACCATTCTCAGAGTTAGAATATTTGTGCTTATTTTATTTTATAAATAAATTTTAGGTAAAATTTACATATGTGATGAGAATTAGTTGAGATGGATAATAGGAATATAGTTGCTAGTAATGAGGAAATTTGTTTTTGTTGTTGTTTTTTTTTGGAACTGGGGATTGAACTCATGACCTTGCGCTTGCCAGGCAGGTGCTTGTGCCACTGAGCTAAACTTCCAGCCCCTATTTTGTTGTTTTTTGAATCAGGGTCTTGCTGTCTAGTTCAAGCTGGCCTTAAATTTACTGTGCAGCCCAGGCTGGGTTAGAACTCATTGTATCCCTGCCTTAGTCTCCCAAGTGCTGGGATTACAGGCGTGTACTACCA
Source organism: Hydrochoerus hydrochaeris (assembly GCA_004027455.1). Lineage (NCBI taxonomy): Eukaryota > Metazoa > Chordata > Mammalia > Rodentia > Hydrochaeridae > Hydrochoerus > Hydrochoerus hydrochaeris. Next base: position 117,031 of record PVLA01000620.1, read on the forward strand.
TGCCTGGCAATATTTTAGGAAATATTTTTACTAATAGTTATTTTATATTCAAACTATAAAACTTAGCAAAGAGTGTGAATAAGATGAAAATTTAATGAGATGATATCCACCACTTGTATTTGGTCAGATTTTTAGTTAAGTTTCTTGATACCAATTTATACATGGATAGAGCCAACATTCCTTTTCTTGCTGAGTTATTTTCTATGTCCTACTAGAATACTTTATCTTATTAGAATACTTGAACATTTGCTTCACATATTCTGTTGGTAACTTTCCAAGTCAGAATCACATAGGAGGAATTTTATGAAGCATACCTAAAATAAACTCTTTTTCATGATACAAGTGTATTTTGGTTTGAACCTGACTCTAGGGTTTTACATTTTTTTTTCACCTAAGCATCTTCTAACAAAATATTACTGTCTGAATGAAATCAGAATATTCTTCTCTATTTCTAATGTATCTAAATTGAGTATTTTATTCCTTGTCAAAGTTTCTTAAAGATTTTTAATAAGTAATTTCATTTTTAAAATTTATAGTATCTTAATAATTATGAAGTTCATAAGTGTAGTGATATATTTTTAAGTATTTAGAATTGTGAAGGAGTCTCGAAAACAGTTCAATATCTTAGATTACATTTCTTATGAAATGTTTTATTTAGTGAAGAACTCCATTACCATGTTCTAATGTTTATCAGGAAATTCTTATGGAACTTTATAGTTGTTTATGTCTGACATATTTCACAAGAAGATAGATTTCTTTTTCTTGAAGGTTAAATTTTCTTTAAAAAGACAATGCAATGCTCTTAGTAGTTGGCTAATAAATATTTGTTAAGTAAATGAAGTACAAAATAAAAATAGTTTGTGGATAAAAACAGTACTTATAAATGACTATCACAGACTTTCAAAAATATTGTATTTCCATATATATTGAATCTTTCAAGTATTCATATCGAAAGCTGGCAAAAAGTAATATGACTGGTGGCACATGCCTGTAATCCCATCCACACGGGAGACTATGGCAGGAGGATTTTGAGTTCAAGCCCAACCTGTGCAATTTCTCAATTTAGCAAGACCCTGTCATAAAATAGAAATGAAAAAGGGCCAGAAATGTAGCTCAAAGCAAAGGCCCTGGGTTCAACCCTTAGTACTGCAAACAAACAAAAAAAGTAATATGAAAAACAAATTAAAAATTTTAAAAATAATACATTTGTACTCCCAGGAACCGAACTTGAAACCTCATCCTTACCAGGCAGGTGCTTACACCACTGAGCTAGATCCCCAGCCCTTACATTTGTACTTTAAAAAACTGTAGTTTACCATTACAAAATTTCTTAAGAGTTACCTTAGCAAATTTCATATTATTCTATATAAAATCAAAATTTATACTTTCCTAGATTGCAAAGGATCATAAATGGAAATAAATGTATAAAACACTACTCTATTGCAAAGTAATTTAGGTAATTTCTACAGCAGTGAAAACATTTGATTAGAAGCTAACAATCCATCATATTATAAGTTTTGTCATTCTACTTTATGAGAAAGAAAACTGTAAAAAATAATTAGGGAAAATTTATGCAAAATAGTAAATACTATGCTACATTCAGGGATCAATATTCAGTCAATCTCCTCCAGGTTTTATATTTACTACAATGTTTGGTAATCATTGATTTTTTTTTTTTACAGTGAAACTTGGGTCTTTCAAGACCCTGAAGGACTTCTAAATCATTGAAGACTGATAAAATTATATTTTCTGTAATTTTACTCATAAATTTGTTTTGTTATATTGTAATTCTTTAAAAATCCCACTAGAGTGTTTTCAGTTAATCTTCTGCTATCTAGAACATTAGTTATGATTTCACTGCCTCACATAGGATTTTTCTATAGCTTATTTCATTCCTACTTTGATATATTTTAATTCTTAGAACTACATTCTCCTTTCCTCTGTTACAATACCAACGTGTCTTTCTTATTTATTCTTGTCATTATTTATCACTTACAAGTATAGAACTGGAAATAAAAGATAATGTAAGTTTTCGTGACTATGAAGAAGCTTTATACTATGTTAAATACTTCTTAGTTGTCTAAATCTGTTGTGGCAATTGTGTTGGCCAGTATACTTGGTTACTATTTTTACATACATAGCTTTGCCTTCTGAAATAAAATAAGGAAACAAAATGTTACAGTAGGATTGTTAATCAGAATGTTGAACTAGCCATTCTAGACATTTATTTTTCATATTTTTCTAATATCATTATATAGCTTCATCTTTTTAATTTCTTTAAGGTTTTAGTATATCTGTTTTTTCTTTTTTATGTAAGGCAAACGAGAATAATTCTGAAATGGTAATATTACATGATTTTACTAAACACAGAAGTGAATTGGGAGAATATTTTTTTTTAAGCAAGAATATATTTTAAAACTTCTGCCTGTGTTTAGGTCTATTACAATGGCTACCATGGTGACACCTCTGAAACATTTTTGGTGGGCAATGTGGATGAATGTGGTAAAAAGTTAGTGGAAGTTGCCAGGCGGTGTAGAGATGAAGCAATTGCAGCTTGCAGAGCAGGGGCCCCTTTCTCTGTAATTGGAAACACAATCAGGTAAGTGTTACACTGACAGTAAAGGGAAGGTTGGTAAGTGGTACAAAGGTATTGGTGGCTTGGTATAAAGTCGATGACACGTTTTATGATTTAGAACCATCATTTCAGTCTGATATCCATATGTCTGCCAGGCTACAATATTGTTCCCTGGGTTGAAAAAAACCCCACAGTTTTAAAAAAGTAAAATAAACCAGAGGGTCAGCAAAGAAACGTATTAGAGCAGCAAGCAATATTTCTATGTCTGCTTTTGTTCTAGCTTGACATATTGGTCTGTATATAGTTCACTTACTCATAAATCACACCAAATATGGAAGAAAGTGCCCAAGAACAGGCTGCACATCCTAATTCTTGAATAATGAGAAAGGAGAAAAGCTAAAATTCATGAAGGAGTGAAGGGAAACTTATTTCTGTGGTTGAAAGATGAGTGTTAAGAAAGCCTTACTTTTCAAGTTAGTAAATTAGCAAACACCCTGAAAGAGTGCTCTTCTGTCCTTTTTTTGGCCTGATTCATTTTTCCCATAATCCACTATATATTTCCCACACAGTGTTCCATGCTTGCTTTTGGAGTGGATATATGTTTTCTAAATTCATTAGTTTTCTTTGTAGTCTGCTACCTACTTCCAGGTCTTTCACCCCCTTAACTGTTTTGAAGTAGACATGCAGAATATATGTGTTTTCATTTAAAAGTAATGCATTTTGTTAAAGATGTTCACATTAGTACCCCTTAAAGTACTGTTCCCATTAATATGAACCATTGAATACTTCCCATTTGTCTAAAAAATGGAAGACTTAGTCATCTTGAAAAGATGCTGCCTTTTTCCTTCAAACACCTCCAAATACTTTAAGGAAAAAGGCAGTAAAATATCAGTCAAATGTATTTATGGCTTTAAAAATATTGTAACAGTGTCTGAATCAAACTTTAGTAAAATCTCTTTGGGTTATATCTGAGAAGCTTTTATTGAAGACTTTGAACAAAATTGTGTTTTTGACAGTTTTAAATTATAGGCTAACTAGCCTGGGAAAAAAGGATAGTGTCTCTCTGTTCTTTCATAGGAAATGTTGAATCAGACCCCTACTGGGAAAAGAAATTTAATGCATATCTCACTATCTTACTGTCCATGAATATAATAGAAATGAATTCAAAATGCAGTTTTATTTTTGCAAATGGGATGAGTCGATAGATGCACCTCATATTTTTGAACACCTAGGGTTCAACAAATTTACTGGTGGTGCTCTTGCATTTTAACAAAATTTATTCTTCAGTAGAAGGGGGCAGAGAACACTAGATTCTTATTCAAGCATTCTATCGAGCTCTGCATTCATGGCTGTGTCTAAAGGGCATGTCAGCCTTTGATTCTCTCTGAGAGGTAATTATCCTTTTCCTGTCACGGAACAACAAATGATAGCTAACTACAGAGGCACATTTGCAGTAGTCACATTCATCAACTGCAGAAAAAAAATTCAATTTAATTGTGCAACACAGCTGCACATGGGCTTTTGAGCATTTCTGTTGTTCTCTCTGTCTCACTATTCCTCCCTCCAGATCTATTTTTTAAACTTTTTTTCTGGTTATTTTTTCCCCTTTTTGTCTCTTCTTCCATTTTTACTCTCTGTACTTTCTTGTTAAAGTAATTTTCCTTTGTGGCTCTCATTCTTTTTTCCCCATTGAAGGCTATGAATGTAGAAAATTATCACAATTACTCATATAATTGAGCCTCTTTGTAGCAAGTGCAACTCCAGTAGCCTTTCTCCATCATGAAAATGGTTTCATTATAGGGTTTTTCATATTCTCTGACACCATCTACACAGAGGAACAGGCGTGCAGATGAGATGTACTAGGAACAGGCTAGATCAGTAAGGTCACAGTGGGAATAATTAGCTCTGCTATGGAAAGAGCATCTAGGCCTTTTACTGCTACATAAATGTACTGTCCGTGGCTTTTAGTCACAAAAAAAACTTACTAACAAATGGAGCTCCCGCCTACTACTTTGAAAAAAAGATTTGTATCAACACTACAATTTTCCATCATTAAGACTAATAACACAGAGCCTAGTATACATCAAGGGGAATAAAAAGAAAAATCTCACATTCAAGTGGTGGCTGGGTGCTGACCTTTGTTCCCTTTTTTTGTGTACGACTTAACTCTTTACAAAAAAGAGCCACACGCCACACCAACATGCAGGTGAACTCCAGCTAGTACTAGCAAAGCATAGCATTCAGTCGGAAAATCTGATAAATCTCCATGCAAGATAATGCATTTCATTACATATTCACTACATTAATTCTAGCTACATTAAAAAAAAAGAAGACGGTGAAGAAGAGTAGAATTGAAAATGACATTGGATTTTAGCTATCTGGATGTAAAGGTCAGTTTTTGCAGAGTATGGATTTGCATGTGCAAGCTCCTTTGAAAACCAGATCATTCCCAACAACTGCACGTACAAAAAAACTATGTGGAAAATAATAGACAATGAACTTTTTACTTTTACCCTAATGCATTTCATTATTTAGATGGTTTATGTCTGCCTCTGGCAAAGAGACTGGCCTCAATTCTAACAAATGTTTGTTCTGATGTCTTAAAGCAGTTTTTCTGGCCGTCAGTTATTTTGCTTTTACTTATTCAGGCAAAATCTTAAGGGAGTAAATAAACAAATGATAATCGCCTTTGAGCCAAAAGTACTTAAAATCATTATAGATCAAAGGTTTCCAAACATTTTTCATAACAGCTTTATTTACTTTAAGGTATTAACCATGTTTACATAGCTTCCTTCTACTGCTGCATTCTGAAAAGAACATTCAAGCATCTTGTATTAATGTCATATTACCCCAAAATTGAGAACTCTACAGGAAATTCTGAAATTCTCCTCTAAAGCCTAAAGAATAGGATAAAGTTTCTGAAGAAATATCAGCTAAAATGATTTCATGAAAAGAGTTCTCTATGCCCTTTTGCTTTGTGAGGGATGCCTAATGATCTTTAGGCCAGAGTGTTCTAATACTCACTGCATCTCCATTTGCTTCCAAATATTCCTACATCCGTATTTTTATAATTATATTTCTAGTATCTGTGTGAGAATATCATGAGTGTGTAGATTTATACACCACAAATATATGACAGTTCAATCAAAAAATAACCTAATATCATGATGAAAGTATCAATAAATAGTTTTTAATGTTTAATTCATAAGTATATGTTTTGATATTAATTTAGAACAATATAAAACAGATTTTTAAAAAATAATCTCTTTCTATTAGATTATGCACATTTAAACAATAAGTGGCTCAGGCAAAATAAGTCATTTTAATGTCATCTGTGATGGATTTTTCTTGACAGCTACTGTAAATTACAATTACACTGCTTCTCTCTACACAGGAAAGTAAGCATTGCCATAAATTATCTTTTATTTCAATCCATCATGTCTGCTTTTCAGAAACAGAAAACCTTAAATAAAAGTTCAGCACTATTGTAAGAAAATACAGTAATTTGTGATCCAGTTTGAAACAAAAAAAAAATGTACCACTCTTCTGGAAAACAGTTTTTGGCTTTCGAAAATATTACTAATTATACTTAAACATCCCTGTCATTAGACAGAATCCCTGGATTTGTGCATTCCTTCATTGAAACACTGCTTAAATCAAAAATCTAAAAAGATTAAGGTATAATTCAAAACATATCAAATCACATGCCATATGAGATCCTCTATTAGAGAGATGTGACCCTTTGGAGGTTAGTGTTGCTTTATAGAATTCATATAAAAATGGTAATGGTATTTCCATGTGCTTTTTGATTTCTCTGTAAGAGGATGTACTTAAATATAGTACTCCTCTGCCCTCTTGGGGAGTGTACTTTTAGGCATGAAAGTTGAAATATATTAAGAAATTTCATTTATCTAGACAACACTTGAGTTGAGTCCAACTGCCTCAAGAAAGAGAATAAACCAAAGAAAATGGTCACAAGATGAAATTCCTAAAAGAAATTTTTCTTTTAACTATAAACTGTGACTACAATATGAACTGTAATGATACAGTATAATTGAAAATAAGCTCATAAACTACCTTTTTACACCTTCCTCCTCTTCTCTCTCTCCCAATAATCCATATGAAAGGCTTCAAAGAATCAGTGTGCTGGGCTCATCAGTAGGTGTCACACTATCTTAAAGGCTTTTTAGTTAAAGGGAATCAGAACAGAAGAGCGACTATCAACTATCGGGAGAATGCTGCTCAGTAGATTTCAGCAAAAAGAAGGAAGAATTCATCCGTGCAGTGTTCAGAGCAAGAAAACCCTGGTGCTCAGAAATGGGTCCTGGCCCTGCGTTGGGTGGTGTTGGGGAGAACAGCCGTGCTCCTTGGACACTCTGCCTGCTTCGCTCTTTCCGTTTCCCCCACATCCCAGTCATGAGAGAGAGAGAGATGCACACTCCGCCTTCCCATGCCACAGGGTGACCAGCTCTCCTTTCAGTGTTAGGGGAGTGAAATTTGCCACCACCAGTCACTTAGATTGTGAAATCAGATTAAAACCCCACAATCAGGTGAATAATCTTGTGCTCACAAGTGTATCCCAAAATAACAAGGCACATGCCTTTAAATAGTAATTAGGAACATTAATGAGATTTTATCCCACTTAGCCTCAGTAAGTGTATATTAAAAGGTAACTACCAGTCCAAAGGAAAATACACTGAAAAGCAGAAGTGTATTCTCAGTCCCTGGCAAACAGGCACTGAGATGGGTGATCAGCCAAGGAAGTGAAGGAAACTTGTCTGATTCTTTTCCTCTTTTCCTTTGGCTGTAAAACTCTGCTAACCTTTGCATCTGTGACACATATTCTGTGATACTGTTATAGCCAGAAGTTCTAGCAGGACCCAGGGAGCAAACTGTAGAGAAGCACTCCGATGTCTTTAGCCACTTAGTAATTGCACAGCTTTTATGAAGAGGAATGAGAAGTATGATGAGGGAGGGACCCTGAGGGTTTTTTTCAGAGTGGGCTTTCTTCCTTTCCTCTCATCGGAAGCTAAAATGAAGATTGCCATTATAACACACAGTTAAGATGTAGCTGTGATGCCTGCCAATCAGTTGGATCCTTGGGCGGGGGGTGATGGGGAGGGATAAAAAAAGAAAGCTAGAATTTTTTTCATTTTAAGAAAATAAAATAATAGTTTCTATTGAATTCTTTTAGAATCACTGAGATTATGACTGAACTAACATAATTTCTAGGTCGAGGTAGAATTCATTTTTTGTTTTTAAAAAGACTAGATTATAATCTCTTATTTAGTCATATCTGTTCTACTCTCTGTCTACCCTCCACTCAATTTCTATTCAGAAATTGTGTGGAACACATAGAAACACCTTGGAAAAGGTGTTATACCTCTTGTCCACAGTGCAAAGACAGAAATAGCCATAACCAGAATTATAACTTAAGAGATAAAAACACTGACTTATTCTTGTCCTCAGCATCTTCATGGCTTACCTATTTTTGTACTATCAATTACAAAAAAATTAAATTTTTCAGTAGAAGCTTCATCTGCTTGTTATAGTGACATCTTAGAAATGTAAGGTGGTAATTAAAAATGTTTCCAAAAATGTATACAGACACAAATGTCCACAAAGGTGATGACTGAAAGGGTTCATGTTAAAGTAAACCTACAGTCTTCAGGAAACTATAGTTTGAAAACTAAAATTTTTGGATTTGTTAGGAATTGCAACATAATCCTGTGAATTCCAATTCATTCTTATGGGTAATGTGAAGGATATTGTGCCCTTTGTGCACATGAAAATATCTAGCCAGGCATGACAGCACATGCCTATAATCCCAGCACTCTGGAAAACTGAAGCAGGAAGGTCACACACAAATTAGAGCCCAACCTGGGCAATTTAAGAATACTCTGACCTGAAAAAAAAAAAAAAACTTAAAAAGGGTTAGGGATGTAGTTCAGTGAGAGGTCCTGTGTTTGATTCTCAGTACTCCCCCCTTCCAATTCAGCCTTGTGGGTTAAGGTTATACAGTTGATTCTTTGTGGTAGATTTCATTTATAAGGGGTAGATAGAACCCAAAACATTTACATGTAAAAATATCTAATGAAATATTGAGAATTAGAAATGACAATACTAGCTTCTCTCAAGCATAATAGTGATTAAAAATATTCTGTAAGCATTTTGTGATTGGGATAGGTCTTGAGTAGAATGCCACAATTGTCACAAAATTTGGGGCATTTCAAGAAAATTGACAAAATAGACCTGATCTTTTTTTGTGAATGTGTCTGTGAAGTGTATAACATTTTGAAATAGACCAGAATAAAGGACAACATAATGGAAAACCGTATTTCTAGATTGTAATTTTCTTTTGTTTAGTTTCCAAATCAGTACAAATTTACACAGTAATTTACTTCTACAACCACAAAAGCCAGTTTTTATGACCTACGCTATATGTACATATATCTTAGTTAAATATATTTATATTTATGTGTATGCATATTCATTTCTTGTCCAAAATGACCTTGTTTGAAATCTATATTACGACAAATGACTCAAACTACTATATTAGATATATACCTTCTTTTTTCATATATCTAAAGGGAGTTGTTATAAGCATCAGCAAAAATTTAAATTATTCCAGGATAAAGGAAACACATTATCATCTAACTCTAAGTAGAATTGATATTTTTTTTCTTTTTCAGAGAATATTTTAAATGACTTAATTTTTATCTAGTATGCATTACGATTTCATCTAATTTAGTTAAATATCTTTTGGTCACTTTTAAAGCCACATAACTCATCAGAATGGTTTCCAAGTCTGTCCACACTTTGTGGGACATGGAATAGGATCTTACTTTCATGGACATCCAGAAATTTGGCATCACGGTAAGAAAGTTAATTTGGAAGCTGTTTATTGAATAACTGGTGTCAGGATAAAGCAGTTTTTCTCCTGAGGTTTTTCCTCATGCTTTAAATCCACGCTCTCTCTGTGTGTGTGTGTGTGTGTGTGTGTGTGTGTGTGTGTGTGTGTGTAGAATATCTATTTAACTCCAAGCAGCACATTACTATGTTAGTAGATTAGCGCCTCACAGTTTCAACCCCCAAATAAAGCTTTTTCTGATGCTTGTCTTCTCCTATATGGTCCATGGTTAGAAGGCAAAAGGGGTACTTATTGAGAAGTTACTGCAAACAGAATGCCAGTGTACCACTGTCCCAGCAGCTTGCACATATGACTGTTTTCTGTTTTTCTTTTTCTACCCCTCTTCTAACCACTGACTGTTGTGGTTTAACTTCATTACATCCTACACAGCGTTGACAGCTGATGTATTTAGCACATATACACTTTAGTGATGTCTTGATTATGCCCACCCTTGTGTTCCTTCCCCAGAGTTTCCTGTTTTTCACTGCCTGGGTGTGCGTTCTGCAGTGAGAAGGCAGGAGTGGGCCCAGAGGAGTGGGTGGAGTGAGTTGGGTGAAGGTAGGAAACAGCTGTATGGAGGAGCCCGAGGACAGTGGGACATTTTGGATTGGGACCAAAGGAAAGTTAGCCCTAGGGTCTTGACCTATGAGAGTAACAGTGAGTCCTAGGGGAGCTACTGCCTTTAACTACTGTCGGTGGGTCCCTAGGGACCCAACTGGCAGAACCTCTTCAGACCAAAGAGCTCCACTTCAGGCAGCTCAGAAGAGGTCTAAGGTAAGAATGCAGAAATTGGGTGGTCAGCCAGGCTCATGTGCCATTTAATGCCCATCCCTGGAGTTGAGGATGGGGACCCCCATCTCCAAGCCCACCCTGCATGCTGTATGCTGTCTTCACTTTCCATCCTTCCTAAAGATTTCTTTTTCTCTGAGTCAGAGATGGGAGAAGGAGAAGGCCCAGGACCCAGTGAGACCAGGAGACCTATCAGCAGGAGGCCTGGGACATAAAGAGGGGAAGAGGGAACCTGACAGGTGTTTAAAACACCTAGTTTCCCTTACCAAGTTTTGGGAAATTGCACAGAATAAGTCTTGACCCAGAGCACAGACACTGTAAGTGCTGAAGCTGAGGAGTCCCATGTTTGACCCTGGGGGTCATTTCTTTCTTCCTGAGAGAAAATGACCATGTTTTTCAAGTGTCCCCAACTCCTTTACACCTGTTCCTCTCTGTTCTCTTTTCATATTCTCAGCCCTCCTCCCCTTGTTTTTTGTTTTGCAGCAAATGACAATGACCTGCTTATGGAGGAGGGCATGGCATTCACCATAGGTAAAGCTGGGGCTCCTCTCTGAGAGCTGTGGCTCATGGGTGGAAGCTGTGGTGCTGGCCTAGGCCAGCAGTCCCTTGAAGGACTAATAAAGCCAATCAGCATAATGAAATAATTCAGATGCATAGTAAATCTGATTAAATAATATCCTTGAGCCCCATCTTCCTAAATCAGATACTTACCGACACATTTAGGGGACGGCAGCCATCCAACCTCTAATTCTGTTACTAGCCTAATGTGGTGTTTGGTTTTATTTTTTTGTTGTGTTTTGTTTTTTCATTAACACCCAGTAACTAGAGGTGATTATGTCCCTTGTTCCCTGTCAGCAAGTGGCATGTGCTCTCTGGTGGCCCATTCCTGGCTGATCCTGTGATTGGTGTCACCAACAAATCCCAGTCACCTAGGGCCACGAAGGCCTCCCATTTCTAACTGTGGGACTTAATAGAGAAGCAATTAGAGTGAAATAAGAAAATTGTTATTTGCTGATTAATGAACATTTTAAGCATGTTTTAAAAATTCAAATATTTTTAAAAACTGACTGGTATTTGTAAGGAGGACTGGTGTTTGGATGGTTATTATCCACAGGGTCCTAATTAAGGCTTGATTAAAATGCCCTTCTTTCTCTAAAAAATTATGAACTAGGCAACTTAATACACTTTTTAGTGCCGTGGTGCTTCCTCTTCCTACTGTTTAGTTTGCAATATACTATGTAAGCAACATCAATTAGCAGCCCTTGCAAGATGACAACAGGAATCCAAGGGTGAAGGACTTGGGGGGGGTCCCTCTCTCCTTTTCTCTCTCTTTCTCTGTCTTATCAGCTGAAACAGTGTTTGACAAGAATCTTATGAGGTCACTGCTGCAAATATTTTCCGTTTTACAGAGCCAATCATCACTGAGGGATCTCCTGAATTTAAAGTCTTGGAGGATGCCTGGACTGTGGTCTCCCTGGACAACCAAAGGTGTTTGCTTTGAGCCCTGTTCCTTTTAAGGTGTTGGGGAAGGGGAGCTTGGTGGGACAGAGCACAGTCGGGCACTACTGCCTGGGGCTTGGGTGCTGGCTCGAAAGTGCTCTGACTGTTGCGTGTGTTTTCAGGTCGGCCCAGTTCGAACACACCGTTCTCATCACGTCATGGGGTGCAAAGATCCTGACCAAGCTGCCAAATGAAGCCTGAGAAGTGGCCCCAAAGTTGTGGAGGCCTGGCACCATTATTCGCAATTGCTGGAACACTTTTAGATGAAAGGGGAAGGGCAAGTCGAGAAAGAACCTTACCTAACCCTAACCCTCATAGCATACAGAAAGAAATGCGGTGGCCCTGGAGCACTGGGAAACGCTAGCCGAGCCGAAGTCCAGGCCAGCCCAGTGGCTCAGGGAAATACTATCTGCCACGGCTCGCCTCCCCTCCCGGCGGGAAGAGCAAAGAGGACACTGTCATTAGGGATCTCGGAGCGACGATGCCTGGAGAAGCACAGTTGCTCTGTCCCTTGCCCAGACCCTGCCTGAGTAAAAACCCGTTAAACCCTGTGTGTCTGTTTTCCTTGCGGCTGACAGTACAAGGTGGCCAGGAGAGGTGGTTAATTGTTTTTGAGTCAACTTTTTTTACACACCGTGCACAGAAAACCCACATCTGTTAGCTGGAGTATTTTAAAAATCTGTTTTACCTATTGCCGGTCCCACGTTGGCCAGTCCTGGGGGCACTTCCAGGTGCTAGCACCTGCTTCCACCCCAGCCCTTCTTTTTATTATTTCTTCTTCATCTTGGCTTTTCCTTGAGAGTAACCCGCAAAAGGAAGCACTGACTACAGACATTTTCTTGGTTGTGCACTCTGGGCCTGGCCCTTCTGCAGGGTGTTTTTCAATCCAGAAACAAGACTTTCCTGGTCTCCTGCAGCTCTTCCTCTGCTCACAACCACCCTTCCTTGGCCCTCTCTGAGATTTGGTTTGAGATCCTCCCACCCCAATTCACACACTGGACCGTTTGTTACACTAGGAATTTGAGCTTCGGGGCCCCCTCACCCAAATGTGAACACATCTGGCTAGTTAGCTGGCCTGCCTAATCCTAAACTGACCTCGAATACTGGCCCTCTAGGGACTCACTCCCTGAGGCTTCCAGGACTTCAAAGGTCAGGAATGGAAAGGGAGTGGGGGTGCATGTGAGACAACCTGGCCTAGACTGGACTTGGCAGTTTTCACTGTGGCTCTAATGGCTGGTACTCCAGCCCGCTTCAGGAGCAGAAATCCAGGTGGTCCACACTGTTGCCCCAGGAGCATTCTGGCACAGAAGAGACCTCCCCTCGCTTGCCTTGCTCTCCAGGACCTGCTCACCACTGGCTAAAGGCTGGGAACTGGTTGGGCCTCTAGTAGGCCTTGAAGGAAGCCCGTCCTTCTGGGTATGGTTTTAGGAACAACTTCAGTGGAGATGCATCGAGGCCAGTAGTTGCAATAGCTGTTGTTTCTATTAAAGTGGGCTTTGTAAAATTGCCCCTGGCTAAATACAATTTGGGCTCAAATGTGCCAAGGGAATGCGGGCTCCGGTATTTGCTGTGACTCATAGTGTCAGCTGGACCCAGGAGTTGACCACCTTTGTGACACCCAGAGTGGTGAGGAGGAGATGGAAACTATAAAGACAATGAAAGGGCTTGCAAATGAGTTCCAGTGTTTCCCTGAACTAGGGATTCTCACAGCGGTCCCTAACCCTCCAGATTGGATTCTCTGCATTCAGGAATGCAGAGTTTTAGAAAGAGTGAATCTGGTTTTAGTGGGTTCAGAGAGCTGCAAAAGGTGAAGAAGTAGTTTGAGTATTTCCTTAGGATTTTCAGGATCACAGATAAACTTTTGAAGTGCTGCAGAGTTGGCCAAGCAGAGGCCCTTAGCCTGAGGCTGTTGCCCCAAAATAACTCCTCAAAGAACAAGGCCCAGTTGGCCTTGGGAGATCTTTGCCAGAGAATGACTTCATTTTTCTTCTAGAGCAATCACATTGCAGCGATTAGCACAGTAGCTTTATCTATAGATGAGTTTACTCCAGGGTTCCTTAAGGATAGTTTTATTAGGATCACAGGATTTTACCAACCACAGGGGCAACACACTGCTTGTGCAGCAATTATTTTCAGGTGGAGGTATTTATGGGACAGGCACATAATCCTATTTATTAAAGTGACTAACCTAAAGATTATATTCTCCATCCAATACTGCAAAGCTAGCATAGGAAACAAACGACTTACAAGTCTGTTTAACTCATTATGTGGAACTTGACATGAGAAAGTAGGTTTTTAAAGCACCTCGTCAATGTCTTCTTGCCCCTCTGCCAGTTCATTTGACCTCAGACCTAACCCAGAGATACAAGGCTTCCAGCCAAGTATGGCTAAGCTACACCCACCAGTGCTGCCTGGTCCTAAAGAGATTCCAATCTATTCTAATTCCCAGCGTTCAAAACTAATACAATTTTGTTTCCTCTGAGTTGGGACACGCAAAGACCTAAGCAAACCAGCACTTTAGAACAGGTGCTGCCGTAGAGGTGGGGCGGTGGGAGGGAGCCTTTCACAGCTCCTAGTAGAGATCCCAGCCTTAGGAAGCTAGCTTCCGGGGCTGCACAGCGCCTCTCGGTAAACCTGCTACTTCAGTAAGCAATGTCTATAATTAGGCACACCTTTGCCTACGCACAACTCAATGCTAAATTAAGCAAGCCCCTGGAACCTTATCCCAAGGAAGTGCCTGCCAGACCTTTGTTCTGTAAGCCAGAAATTGTCCCCACCCCCTCCAGTGGAAGGACTAGCACGCAGGAGACTCGCGACGTGCGACCGTCTCTCTTCCCTTCCCCCCACCTTGCAATTCTCTGGAAAAAAGTGGCCCTTGGCAGCCCGGCCGTCGGATTCCCTCCGGCCCTGTCCAGAGCTACCCGAAACGCCAGTGTCACCTTCCCCGGTTCCAACCTCTACCCCGCGCCGGCCGTAGCGATCACTTACATGGGCAGGGCCCGCAAGGCGCGCGCGACAGACCCTGGGCTCGGGCAGCTTCGGAGCAGCTGTGCTGGGTACACAGGACGGCACTCGACGCCCCAAAACAGGCGCTAGGAAGGAGAAATTAAAACCACAAGTGCGACAGAAATCAAGACGAGCCTAAGGTCTCCAGGAGTTGTCTAGTGGCAGAGTCATTACCTGGCTGGTGCTGCAAGGCCTCACCGTGTGGTTCGGTGATTAAGGAAAAAAAATCTTTTCACCATTGGCAAGACCGTTATTAGTTTGAAAGATCGAATTGTTGGGGGTGTTGTTGCTTTTTGTTTTTCTCTTTGCTCCAACAAGGCTGCCTGAAATATTTCAGCTCCCAGCATCGAGCCCTTCAAACCAAAGGAGAGAAATTCTGCCGAGCAGGCTGGCGCTGCTGCTGTAGAAGTTTAGAAAGAGAGAAACTCCTCTAATATTTGTAACGACAGCACCGATGTAATTTGTTTTGAATGTTCGTTTTTATTGGTGTTCCCTCAGCCAAAATGTGCTTGATTACAGAGGTTTGTCCTGTGATCACTGCACACTCCAGACAGGGGAAGGTGCAGCGCGAAGGTTCAGCTCAGGCCAGATCAAATCCCGGGCTGTTTAACGCTGAAAGGCTGCATGTTGCTATTAGTGTTAAATATATGGCTAATTATGCGTATGAAAATTAAACATCAGTGTTATGCTAATGGGGCGCCTTCAGCTGCGGATCTGAGCACTTGAGACTACCATTTAATCAAATGAATCAGTAACTAATACATCTGCACGTGTGAACTTTCACAAGATCATTTCCCCGTTCCCTTCACACCGCTAAATTATGAAAGAAATAATTATCAACACTTTCTAATTACCTAACAAAGTAATTTGGGATTCACCATGGGGCTGGCGGGATGGGGAACCAGCAGCCCCTAGCAACCAGCGTAGCGTGCGCCAACGCCGCGTGGGGGTCGCTGTGTGGCAGTGGCGAGGCGGGGGCCATTCGTACGCTTTTCTGTACCTTGCACCCCGAAGACACAAGGCGTAGCGGCAGCTCTGTCCTGCACCAGCTCTGCCCCCAGGCCCGTGGAGCCAGCTTTGGCTACTGGAGGTGAGGAAGAAACTGGGCGACAGAAAGAAGTCTATACACAGTTTTGCCTACCACAGGCCTGGCTTTGCTGCGGGTTTCGATGACCCCCAAGGGGTCCGGAACCCCAGGTACTCATGCCAGACCCTAGGAGGGCGGAAAATGACCCCCTGGAGCTGCCGCTCTGATAGTACTGGGCCCGCAGGGCCCTCGACTTCACGTTGCGCGGCGCCCTGGGGGTGAGTGCGCCCGGGGCGCAAGGCTCAGAGGGAGTAGAGAGGGGAGGGGGAGCGCAGGAAGGTTGGGAGGGAAAGAGGGTGTGTGTGTGGGGAAGGGAGGCGGTGCGGCAGCCTTTCCTGGGAGGAGAAGCGCGGGCTTCTGGCTCTCCACGCGCACTGCTTTAATCAGACCCGTGCAGCCTAGAGCTGGAGTGGCCAGCCCGGCCTAGAGCGATGCGAGCGGGGCCCTGGGAGCGGCGGCGGCGGCGGCGGCGCGGCGGCCGAGTGAGTAAGTTGGTCTGTAGGGCCCCGAAACCTCGGCCTCGGGGATATGGCCCAGCGGGGCGCGGCCAGGAGGGCGCTGAACTAGGCGCGGGACGTTCCGAAGGACCACTGTCTGCTGGCTTCCTTGGGCGCCCCCCAGCGCGGGACTTCGCGATCCAGAGGCCGCGACCAGAACCACTCTAGCTCAGCACCGGCCTGGGTGGAGGCGACCAGAAGCAGTTCCCTGGTCCCCGACGTTGGGGGCGGATGAAGGGTGGGGACGGTAGAGGGGGGCGATGGCTGGGAGCACTGGTTGGTTTCTAGGGGGCAAAGCGCGCCAGGGAGGCGGGAGGCTGAAGAGCAGGCCTCAGAGGTCCCAGCGAGGACGCCGCAGCCCATTGTGCATCCGGTACCTCGCGCTCTGTTGCAGAGGAGCCCCGGCCGGGAAGCACCGACGCATCTCTTCCGAGGCCGGGCCGCCTCGCCCGCTCTAGTCCAGCGGAGCCGAAGCGTCTCGGACCAATCCCCGGTGATTATGCAAGACGACGGACCAATCAGCTACGCCAGATCATGAATATTTATGACCTTGGCTGAGTCAAAGCTTTGAACCGAGTTTGGGGAGCTCGGAGCATCATGCTTAGACTTTTCAAAGACACAAACTCCATTTTCTTATGAATGGAAAGTGAAAACCCCTGTTCCGCTTAAATTGGGTTCCTTCCTGTCCTGAGAAACATAGAAACCCCCAAAAGGGAAGCAGAGGAGAGAAAGACCCACACCCAGACCCCGCGAGAAGAGATGACCATGACCACCATGCCAGAAAGTCTCAACAGCCCCGTGTCGGGCAAGGCGGTGTTTATGGAGTTTGGGCCGCCCAACCAGCAAATGTCTCCTTCTCCCATGTCCCATGGGCACTACTCCATGCACTGTTTACACTCGGCGGGCCACACGCAGCCCGACGGTGCCTACAGCTCGGCCTCGTCCTTCTCCCGACCACTGGGCTACCCCTACGTCAACTCGGTCAGCAGCCACGCGTCCAGCCCCTACATCAGTTCGGTGCAGTCCTACCCCGGCAGCGCCAGCCTCGCCCAGAGCCGCCTGGAGGACCCAGGTACGTGCGCTTGCCCGGGAGAGGAAGCGAAGGAAAGGAGGCGCGAGGGGGAGCAGGCGGGGGAGAGAGGGAAGACAGAGGAGAAGAAGGGCAAAGAGAGGTGGGGTGGGGGTGGGGAGGGCGCGAAAGCGGTGGAGGTTTCGGATATCAACCTAAGGATACCTGTCCTAGCAAAGATTTTTAGAAATCCACCCCGTTCGCAACTGTCTAGTAAAGGAGAAATCCAAGAGAGCGTCTCCTGGCACCGGCTGGGCCTCTGAGCGGCTCGGTGTGCCCAGCATACAGTGCCCTGCTGGAAAAAAAAGAAACCCACATGTGCACGTATTAGTCTCGGTAATTATTTATTGCGTGGCGCTATAAACAATGTATGCAATTAAGGGTAATTAAACCTCAACTACCGCCTGCAAAAATAGCAAACTTTTCCTGCAAAGGCAATTGCTGCGCTCCCAGGAACGGCCCCATCCTGTCTGCAGCAGCCCGGGACTGGCCCTCGGACTTTGGAGGGCCCTCCCAGGCTTCCAGAGTTTCTGGAACGCTCTGTTCCCGGCCTGTCTCTGCCATCCTCTCGACTGCCGCCCGTTCTCCTCTCTCCACACTGCTGGCAGCCCCTGTGTTAATGACCCCACTTCTGCTGTCCCTGCAGGGGCGGACTCCGAGAAGAGCACCGTGGTGGAAGGCGGTGAAGTGCGCTTCAATGGCAAAGGGAAGAAGATCCGCAAACCCAGGACAATTTATTCCAGTTTGCAGTTACAGGCTTTGAACCGGAGGTTCCAGCAAACTCAGTACTTGGCTCTGCCTGAGAGGGCGGAGCTCGCGGCCTCCTTGGGACTCACACAGACTCAGGTACCTCGCCGCTGCCTCTGCGCCTAGCAGGCTTCTCGCGGCCCCGCCTGAGCCTAGGGCTCCATTTCTGGCTCTCTGGGCCTCACGGTTGGGGTGTCACTGTGTTGGGTGTGTAGGTGTATCCACCCCAGGCTCTCGGTGTCTCCCCTTCTTCTTGTATTTTCTCTGCCCTAGCTCGGTGGCTGCCCTCTGCACCCCAACTTGTTTGCCGCCTGCTCCTCTGTCCTGTCCCTGTACGTCTGGTTAGGGCGCAGGAAGGATTTCCTCAGACGTTTTGTTTGGGGATTCAGAGGTCACACGTGCCCGAACAACTGGAACAATAGACGCGGGACTTAATCCCTCCTTTGCCTTTAAAGTGTGTCTACTCACTGGGGGCTTAGGGCTGTGCCTCTGTCTCCCTCCTCCTCTTCACGAAGTGGTCCAGGGAATCCTTCCCTCAGCCTCCTCACCTCCCAAGTCCCAGACCCTAGCGAAGAAATGAGACTCTCCTTGGACATCTGTAAGACCTCGGGGAGTTCGCGGGCCTACCAACCGCGGCTGGCGCAGGTTTCCAACGTCTGGCCCTGGATTTGAATTGGACCTGAGGAAAGCAAACAGACCCTAGGGAAAGATTTGGTTTGAG
Source organism: Hydrochoerus hydrochaeris (assembly GCA_004027455.1). Classification (NCBI taxonomy): domain Eukaryota; kingdom Metazoa; phylum Chordata; class Mammalia; order Rodentia; family Hydrochaeridae; genus Hydrochoerus; species Hydrochoerus hydrochaeris. Next base: position 135,932 of record PVLA01000620.1, read on the forward strand.
TCCAAAGTTCCACAAAAAAAACTTGCTGCTTCCTCTATTAGTCCTCAATTCACTCAGGGGCCGAAAGGATGGCGCAAAGAGAAAGCAGTAGAGTTACAAATAAATTTCCTCCACTCCTATCCAGGTTTTTGATTCTTTTATTGATATTGATATAGGAATTGCGTGTGTGTGTGGGGGGGGGTGCAGGCGCCCAGTCTCGCGGAGAAGCCCAGGACCCCCGCGCGCCCCTACCACCACGCCCCCTGGTTCTGGAGGGGCAGTTCCTACGGGCGCCCGAGGCCGAGATCGGGCTTCCTGGCTTTTCCTCCCGAGTGGGTGGGGGTGCGCTGCGGCTCCAGCGGAGAGCTACCAGCTTGCACTGGCAGAGGGGCCTCCAAGCTCTGCTCTCCCGCCGTTCCCTTCTTCCCACCCCGAGAACTAGGTGGGCTTAGTGGGCTCAGCCCAAGTCACGTTGTTTTCCGATCTTGCAGGTCAAGATCTGGTTCCAGAACAAGCGCTCCAAGTTCAAGAAGCTGATGAAGCAGGGTGGAGCGGCCCTGGAGGGCAGTGCGCTGGCCAATGGCAGGGCCCTGTCCGCCGGCTCCCCACCCGTGCCCCCGGGCTGGAACCCTAACTCCTCAACCGGGAAAGGCTCAGGCAGCAGTGCGGGCTCCTACATCCCCAGCTACACGTCGTGGTATCCTTCAGCGCACCAAGAAGCTATGCAGCAGCCCCAGCTCATGTGAAGTTGCCCGCTGGCACCTGCCCGTCTCCCTCCACCCAGGCCCCTCCTGTCTTCAGGTCCATCCATCCTGACTGTGTGCCCTGGGCCGGGTGGAAAAGGGCCCAGCGGGAAGGAAGGGACAGCAAAAATGCAGGTCTATTGCCTCCTCGGAAGCCCTGGAGGTCGGACCCAGCGGCTCCCCAGCCACACAAGGTGACAGCAGAGTGGCCTTGAAGTGCAGGCATAGTCACCCAAGACAGTGTGAGCAGCAAGACAACCCGGCTCACCTGACCTGCCGCCCCTCAGCTTTGTGAGACTATCAGGAAAACAAAACAAAGTAGAAAAAGCAGAAGCTCTTTTCTGTCCTGTCTTGTCTCCTTTTGCGCTAAGTCAAGGTCTTCGTCTGTTTGCTGTTCTCATACTGAGGCCTCTGCAAAAAGTCACCAGGTCTGAGCCACAAGCGGTCTGCTGGGCTGCCCATCTCCCGATCCTGGACGTTTTATCCTTTCAGGCCTCCTGGACCCTGCCTGACCATCTGTGTAGCTTATTTGGGAACTGGGGGAAATTGGAGGGAGGGAGTTTTATTTATTGAAAAATGGATTTTGGCTGAGGCTGAGTATTGGTTCTGTAGTGTGCGAAGAGAGCGCCGTCCAGACACACTGTTTACCTTGAAGGCACCCAGAAAACACAAACACGGAGGACTAAGGATTTTTAACTTAGACATTAACTTTTGTACTTCACTGGTATGGAGTTGTTGAAGCTGGATGATTTGTGTTTTTTACATGTCCCGTATTATTAAAAATGATAACAAGAGAAAGATAAATGAGTCGAACGCGGGTTAATCACCTTGAGAAGAATGCTGGTTTGCTTTGCCTGGACAAGAAGGAAAAATTCTAGTTTGGGTAGAAAGAGAGAGAATCCATGGGCAGCAGAGAAAACAGGCAGGGGACGAGCAAGCAGCCCTAATTCCAGTGGGCTTTAAAGTAAGGCAAAAGCAGCTTTACAACAAATCCTGGAGGTTCTACCACAGAAAAATGCCAGTTCATTCCCGAAAGCACAGTCTCCATTGCAGGAGCTATTGGCTGTATATATAATTATTATTGTTATTATTATTGTTCTGTAAACATGTTGCACAAGCTTAGCCTTTTTCCGTTCTGTTGTGTGTGGCGGTAAAACCCGATGATTTGTGAAATAAGAATCTTGACATTTTACTTGTGAAATTTGGAAAATGTGACCAATTGAAATCAATCGTGTTTTGTGTTCTTTATGTCAAAGTTTAGTTTTATATTGAGAATGTTAACTTATTGCTTTGTATCTTGGGGGGGAAAAGAACTTTGTAAATAAGTTATAAAATTTCTTTGAGACAGTAAAATTATGGTTTCAAGAAAGAACTGCTATCTCTTGTGCTGTGTGTGTGTGAAGAGGGTGGAGGACCAGACTCCCGCCTCTGTTTTAGGTTATACTGAATCAGATACTAATCTGAGACAGATTAGGGGTGCCCAACTCCACCACCAGGACACCATCACAAGGCTTGTGGGGTGCCCCAGTGGGACTTCTCACCTTGTTCCCTCAGTCATCCAGTGTCTCAAATCTACCTGAGTGGAAGGGATGAGGAGACAGTGCCCAGGGAGAGTTAGGGAAGGGGACTCAGGAACAGGTGCTACAGGGCAGCACGCTAGTTTAGGAATGGAAAGGGCAGTGAGGATTCCCTGAGAGAGAAAAGCAGAGTTCAAAGGCAGTAGCCTGCGCTACTGGAGCTCTCTTCACACCCAGCACCTATCAGGAAGCCTGGAAGCAGAGACCCCCTGCTTTGCCTCTAGCCTAGCCCCAGATCTGGCCTCCCAGCCTGTGCTTGCCCAGGGGTACTGGATTCGATGACTGACAGAAAAGACAGGGCCAGACGCCTGGCGGGGGCCGGAAGGATATGTCTATTAGTCCACCCCACACACTCACTCAGTGAGCTCCGGGGGACAGGAGGCAGTTCCAGGGAGCCCTCCATCCAGCCCCTTTGCAGCAAAAAGTCCTGTTCTTGCTAATGACCAGGGAATTTTCTTTGCACAACCAAGGAAGAGAGGTGCCAAGGGAGCGTCACAGGGGCTTGACTGACTTGTTGAAACCAGGAGTCAGAGTTAAGCATATTCTTCCACTCCAGCCCTACTGACCTGAAGCAAGACCACTATGGGGGCACCTTGGTTACAGCACTGGGATGCAGTTTGCTCCAGAAAAGTGCAGACTCTTAGACTACAACTACATTAACTCCCTTTTTTCCCCACCAGTAACCTGTGCCCTAGCCCAACTCCTACCCTAGACCCCAAACCCAAACCCAGACCCAAGACCATCAGCCCAGACAGCTAAGGAAAACTGCGGGCAGCAAGTGACAGGCAGCTACGATTCCGGCTTCCCAGGCATCACCTTCCAAAGCTGCTGGGGAGGGGTGCTGGCCCTCCACCTTTGGGGGGCCCATTCCTGCACGCGGTGGGGAGCACAGCCAGGAAGGCAGTGATCTGTGTTGTGACAAGCACCCATTTTTCAATTGGTGCTGGTGAAAGATCAGATGCGCCAGGCTCTTTCGACGCCCTTTGGGAAGGGGAGGAAGTGAAGGCTCTGTGTGTGTGTGTGTGTGTGTAGTGTATTGGAAGAAGCAAGGAGGGGCTAACGAGAGGTGGTACAGGATGTAGCCAGGGAGCTTGGTGCCCTGTTTGGGCTTGAAGTAGGTCCAAACACAAGTGTTAAAGATCAGACCTTGGAGACTAGGGTTTAGTGGGCTGAGAGGGAGTCAGTTTCTCAGATTGGGCTCAGAAGTGCTAACAGAGACCTTCTTGGTTGGATTCGGTTTTCACTGGGATGTTTGATTTTGTTAGGGAGATTTCTCTTACCATCTTTCTTGGGTCTCCCAGAGGACTGCTAGGACCCAAAAGCTCAAGCCATGGGTAAAATCTATCTGGTCAAGCTGATGTTAATACTTAGAGATATTAGCTTATACTAATTTAATAATCTCTTGCTAACAGTTCAAATAGAGAAATTATTAGTTTTAGCTCAAGGAAGGCGGTCTTTAGTTAGGCTCTATTATAATTATAAGCAGTTGTACTTTTAAAAATGTTAATCTCAATATAGGCCTAATTAATGCTGCCTTGTTACTGACAAGTAGTTCATCAAATATCTGATTCAAAGATTTTCATAATGAGTATATTAATTAAACTATGAATAATCTAAAGGTGGTTATATTTAAACAATACCTCATTATAATGATTAAATACTGATTTCGAATATTATGTCTTAACAATTGTCACTTAGAAAACACAACCTTTCCTTATGTATGAGTCTGTAATGGCAAAATGCAATTTTGGGATTTTTTCCTCTTGTTCA
>PVLA01000620.1:142500-301393 GCA_004027455.1 Hydrochoerus hydrochaeris
GACATTCGTGCCTCAAATAGCGCCTCGGCCAAGGTGGCTTTAATTGAATTTCTTGGGCTTTTTGTCTTAATAGGGGTAAGTGAGGAAATTGGCCACCCAAGGTAAATTTTTATGTCCTCTCCGAGAACATGTGGGGAGAATCCCCTTCTCCTAGTGCCTGTTCTTGAGGCTTGGACACCCGGAGGTCCTAGGCTCCCCACCCCAGATGCCGCAACTGAGCAAGTGACTAAACAGAATCTCCCCTCCTGCTTCACCCTCCTTTCTTTTTCTTTCTAGTTCTTCCTTCTGGGAGCCCTTTTCCCGGATTTTCCCAAACCTTCCCAGTTAGGAAGGGAAGGTGTAAGCCTGAGGGCCCTGGAAACCTGTAGTGTTGGTGCCAGGCGGTGATCGCCACGGGAGAGAGAGTGCCGGTGGCCGCCCAGTGGCGGCGAATAAGACCCTGCTATTTGGACGCTTCGCAGGGGGTTTTGGGGGGGACTAGGAAGGAAGGAGCTGAGGGTCCTCCAGGCCCTCCCTGCAACCGCCTGGGTTCTTTTGTCTCCAGTGCCTGGAGAATTGCACTGTGGTCTCTCCCCCGCCTCGCTGTACCACTCGCTCCCCACTGGGGCGGCGCGTCTCTCAGGCACTGAGACACCCTGTGACTTTAAGAAGCCGGGGCCAGGCCGACAGAGGGAAGGGGCGGGGCGGAGAGTGTCCCCGAGGAGGAGGGGGTGCCTCGGGGCCCCCGGGAGACGCCGACCCGAGCTCGGCCGTCTCGGAGCAGTGGAGACTCGCTTGAGTTCTCCCAGCTAGAAGTCCCCATTGTTCCTGGAGCGCTGGGTTCACCTCCAGGTTGTCCTAGAGTCCTGGACAAGGACCCGGAGCGGAGCGGCGGGAATGAACAGCCGCCTACTCGCTTGCTAAGTGCGGACTCACACGCGCCTTCTCCGCGAGCCCGCGCCCCGCCACCCCCGAGGGTGTAGTCCTGTCCCCTGCGACCGCGGCCTGCAAGGTGCGCGCATCAATCCTCCCCAACCCAGATCTCGCGGGGACGCGGGTCTCTTGGATATCCCAAAACAAGCCCGGGAGATCCAGGAAATGCGAAGACACTGCAGTGTCTGCGTGCTGGTCCTGAGCTGTAGCGGGAAGGGGAGCCCAAGCGACCCCAGGAAGAAGCTCTGTCTGGAGACTGCGTCTGCGATCTCACGTGGAGGCGCCAAGTAGCTGCACCTCCAAGACCTGTCGGCTTTCTCTCTCTCTTCTCCTGAAACGAATTGTCTTTCCTGGAACACCCCAGCCCAGCCCCAGGCCCCAGGGCGGAATGTAACATCTTGTAATGTGGCAATCACTGCCAAATCCGCCCCCGAGAGGGGAATTCCCGCAGGGGGAAGAGTGGGGGTGGGGTCCTTGGAAGGATGTGAGACCCGAGCGACCGCCGGCCCTGGTGTGCGTGTGTGCGCGCGTGTGTGCGTGTTGGGCTGGGAGGCAACTTGCCCGGCAGATCCCGGGTGGGGAGAGAAATCTGGCCGCAGGGAAGCTTCCTTTGGGCTGATTTGGGTGTCAAGACCCTGTGGCAGGCCGCTAGTCTAGGGACAGCTCAGTCCTCCAGTTCCAGGGGCACAAGATACCTTAGCGCTCCACTCAACCGGCTCTAAGACCCAGGACCCCCAAGTCGAATTCAAGGGACCTGTTTGTATCGTAGCAGGAAGAAATCCGTCGCTTTATTCTCAAAGGAGTCTTTGACCTTAAACAGGTTAAAGCCACTGGTGGTCGCTGTTCCCAGAGGCAATGGAGCTGGTTTGAGATTTGAGTATGTGTTGGGGACTCCGGAAATGGGACAGTTACACCCGGGGTTTACGCTGTCTGTAAGACTGGCCCTTTGAAAGCCAAGGGGACTTTTTGGATGTCTTTCTCCTTGAGTGGTGGGGGACTCTAACAGCGGAGGTAACTTCTGAGCTTCTTTCTCTACCTCCCCTACATCTTTACACAAGAACTGTTTGTAAACAAAGCTCCAGTCTTCTCTCATTCTCTCCGCCCCCACTAAACCTGATACTTCCCCCAAACTCGCCCCATCAGTCTCGGAAATCCTTACTCAGGACGGATATGCACAATTTTCACAAGCGATCCTGCAAGAAGGCCGAGGGGAAGCTTCCTAAACGATCCCACATTGCAGCAGGGCTGATTAGGCCCGGGGTCCGCTCGCTCTCTTTGCTGCCCTCCTTAGCCCTGGAGCTGGGGGGCTGGCGGCGGGAATTCTGTGTGGCCGGAGGGGGTTCTACACTCATTCCAGCCCAGCGGCGAGGGCAGGCGGGTCTGGGACGGGAGGAGGACGCGTGGGCATCTCGGCTGCCTGCAGTTGGCTCCAACCCTCGGTGCAAACGAGGCGCCCGAGCGGTGGGGCCCGGACCCCTCGTTCTTCTGCTCCCCCTCCCCTCGCTTCCCAGCGCTTGTCACATCCTGTCTCCGGCCTGATATTTTACGCGAGCAAATGGATGGGGATTACAATGAAGATTTATGTGTGTTGCGAGCGCGGCTGGTTTCCCAGTGTAGGGAGTCGAGATCGCTGCTTCCCAATTCCATTTTTCATCTGCGCTTTGGGGCGCGCAGTGAGCGCGGGGGGAGCGTGTCTGCGTGGCGGCGGCGGCGGCGGCGGCGGCGGCGGGCTGATCATAGGGCCCCCAGGTCTCCGGGCAGCACTGTGAGAAAGCCGGCCCGCGCGTCGCCCCCGGCGGGGCTGGAGCCGCGCTTTGTTTCCCCCAGCGCCCACCCCTCTGCGTCCCGCCCCCTCACTTCTGGGACCAGGCGGTTTCCCTGCCCGCCGCTCCCTCCTCCGGGCCTATCTCTGGGGCTGCGGAAACGCCCCTTTCCCGGGCCCCAGCACCCTCCTGCCCTCGGCTTTGCCGGCTCCCCGGGAAGAGGCGCGCCTTGGCCCGGCCCGACCCCGCCGCCGCCGAGTGCCAGGTTCGGTGACTCCGGCGAGTCTGTGGGGCCTCGGCCCACCCCGGAGAGGGGGCCGCCCGCCCTCTCGGCTCCCATGCTCGGCTCATGCCAAGGCCTGTTGCGTGATTCCAACTTGGGCTGACATTCCCTGCCCCGGGCGCTCCGGCGTAGGCCTCTTAATCATCTTGTCTGCGGCAGATCCTCGACACCAGCCAATTTACTGCCCCGTCTCTCCCCGCTGGTTTCGGGAGGGGGGAGGGCAGTGCGCGCAAAGGAGGGGAGGGCACAGTCGACTGCAGGAGGAAGGCTGGCACCAGCTCCTGGTACTCAAAAACCCCACGGAATGTGGAACTGGAGTGGGGGATCGGGTGGGGGGAAAGGGAAGGGAGTCTGGTAGGCAGCGGTTGCTTTAGAATTGCGGGTCAGCGGTCTTCAGCCCAGTCTTTTTAGCCTAGGAAAACAATGCGGAAATGCAAAGGAACACAGGTTTATATAACGTCCTTCTTTCTTCCAGAGCCCCAAAGGCCCAGACCACACTCTCTTGTAAACTGGACTTGGAGCAGGCCCCAAAACAATCTAGGCAAAAAAGTCAGGATCCCCTACCCCATAGTGATGATGCTATGACCCCCAGAAAGTTACCTCCATCTATGTCTGTTTTGGGCAGAAAGGAGTTGAGGCTGCATAATATGGATGACCTAAATAATCTGGAGGAGAGGCCTGAATCTGGCAAGCAGGGTTATTTGGCCTGTACCCACCCAATCTCTTCTCTAGTGGAAGCAGATCCCTTAGAGAAAATGAGGTTCAAGCCCCATGTAGGAAGGGGCTATGTCTATCCCAGCCCTGGGATGCTGCTTTTCCACACGAGGTGAAGTTGGAAAGGCCCCAGGGTAACTCTGAACTTCACAATCACCAAAATTAAGGCCTTTCTGATTTGGGACACTGTGATAAAACAGAAATATTAAATACAAGACAGGTAAAATGCATTTAGTGCTTATCATGTGCCAGGCCTCGTGTTACATCACTGCCTCATTAAGGGTTCATTAAGTTTTTGCTCACAACAACTCAGTCCTGGTTGTTATTATGGTTCCTATCTTACAGATCTGCAACTGTAACATAGGCGAAGAGGGTTGCCCAAGGTCATGCAGTCAGTGGTTGAAGTCAGAAAGCCTCCAAGTATGGGCCCCAGTGCTGTCAGGGAAAGGGACTTCTAGTTCACACCTGCGTTACACACCTACCGTTGGTTTTTGCAGGCAGTGCTAGAAAGTAGGGTCATTTTCAAAGCTGGAACCTGGTTGCTGCTGGTGGTAGAAAGCAGTGCTGAGTGATATGTAGACTTTTCCTCTCTATTAGTGTGAAATGCAAGGATGCCACTCCCACAACACCGGGCACCAATCTCTGTTCGCGTATGCGAATGTGCATATATGTGAGTCAGTGTATCAGTGTGAGTGTGCATGGATCTGTGAATCAGTGTCGTGTGTGTGTGTGTGTGTGTGTGGGGGGGTAAGACTATCATGGTGATGTGTCCAGTATCCTGTGTGCGCCTGCGTGTGAAAGGGAGCGCACCAGTGCGACCGTGTGACAAGTGTGTGATTGTGTGTGCGCGCGCTAGCGCCGCGCAATGCATAGGGTCGTCCTGGATTCCAGAGCAGCCAACCGTGCCTCCCGAGGGTGACTCATGGAACTCGCCGCTTTGCCAGCTCCCAAAGGGCCGTGGGGCAAACGGAGGGGAGGGTGGGATGTAAAGATCTGATCTCAAGCCGCGGCTGAGCTCAGGCCGCGGACTGCAGGTCCCCAGCGGCGGCTCAGATGCACCGCCCGACCGGCCAGTTAGGCGGACGCGGGGGCGGTCAAGACCGCCCGGGCGCGGGGCGGTGGCGCGGGCGCCAGGCGGGCGGAGGCTGGAGCCGCCCGGCGCTGAGTGAGTCACGGCGCCGCGGGGTGGCGAACCCCGGGAAGGGTCGGAAGAGGGCGGAGTTGAACCTTTCGTGCGATCCAGCGCTCGGGTCCCGATCTCGCCGCACCTCTCCGTGCTCTCGGCCTGCAAAGTGCAAACTTCTCTCTTGTCTGACCCTGTTCAGAGCCTGGGCGGCGGCTCGAGCTCGGAAACCCTGCGCACCAAGGAAAATTCACACACTCCAATGAAAACAATAATTTATTTAAATAATCTCTTCATATTGTAAAGTCAACATTAAGAGCATGTTGTTTTCATAATAAATAACCTCAAAATACCTTGCATTTTAAGAACAAAGACTTTCGGATAAGATAAATTCAAATCAGTAGCTTAATTTAACTGAGAAATTTTTTCAAAGGGAAAAATAAAATGGAGGGGTTGCTGAGGTCACTGCTCAACCGCAGTTTTCACAACTAGGGGTTTACAAAAATGTCTGAAAAGGTGAGCATTTTTATACAAATAAATCAGTGGGAAAAGTCTTCACAGACACCTTTATTTACAAACTGTCGAAGTCCAGGCTGATAATCCTGAATAAATTTTAAAAAAGATAATTTAAACACATTTTTTTCGCAGTGTCCACATATTAAAAATCATTTTTCCCAACATCAAAATGAGGTCATCCGCAAAGGCACCTAAACTTTTAAAAAAATAAAAATTAAAAAACCTCCACTGATGGATGAGGAGAGCGCGTGGGGAGGAGTTCTCCTGGGGATCGCTAAGGCGGGGAAGGATGGAGCGGGGACGAGGTCTGGGAACAGAGAGGGGAAAAAAAAAGCCTTGGGGCCCCGGGTCAAGGGGGCACGAGGGGCAGGGCGGGCTGGCGGGACCCCGGGAGGTCAATAACCGCAGCGCGCCGGAGCCGAGTCGGGGGCGAGCGAGGAGAAAGGAGTCTCAGAGCCCGGGAACCTCGCGGGCGGGGCCGGCGTCCCTCTCCCGGGCTCAGCTCGCGGCCCCAGGCGACGAAGGCGCCTGACGACCTCGCCGGGCGGGGACAGGCGGGGAGGCGAGTCCCAGGCAAAGCTCGAAAAGGCCGAGGCTCAAGGCTCAGGTCAGAAATGCGGCCTTGGTGACGGCCTTCCCGAGCAGCTGTCCGCATCTCCTGCGCGGAGCCCGCGGGGCGAGGGTCCCCCGTTCCCGGCTGCTGGGCCGGGCCGTCCCAGACCGCACCCTCTCGCACTGCCGGGTGGCAGCCGCGGGAGCAGGAAGGACCCTCCTGCGGTGCGGCGAGCGCCTCGGCTCGCGGGTTTTTGCTCAGTCTCTGCAGGCGCAGGCACCCTGGGGTTAGAAAATCGTCCCTGCGCTCACCGGCGCACCCCCTCCACCGTGGGGATGGTGATGATGGTGGTGAGGCTGCGGGGTCTGCGCAGGGTGCAGCAGCGGCGCGGCGGCCTGCAGGTGCGAGGCGGAACCCGAGGCCTGGTGGTACCACGGGTAGTTGCCCAGAAAAGCCGACGCCGCGCTGCTCGGGCTGGAGCCAGAGCTGCCGGCGCCGCTGCCTCCGCTGGCCGGACCGCCGCCGCCCCCCATGCGCGGCGGCCCGCCGAAGTCCCAGGAGGCCGGCGCCGAGACGGGCGGCGAGGCACAGGGTGGCGAAGCGCTGGCCCCAGGGTGCTGCTCAGAGGGAATCTCGCCGCTCTTCCACATCTTCTTGAATTTGGATCGACGGTTTTGGAACCAGATTTTGACCTTTGTGGAAAAAGGATCGGAGCTTTAGTGGAGGAACCGGGGTAGGGGCAGGGACAGGAGGTAGCAGAGGAAGCCCGCAGGCTAGAGGTGGCCATTGAGTAAGCGGGTGGGGAGCGGATCTCACGCTGCAGCTTCCTGCGGTACTGGGAGGTGACCTCAAAAGGCTGAGGTTCTTGTTCTGACTGTGTGTGACCCCGGATGTCTGTGCATGGTGGTGACAGCGGAGGGTGTCAGGTGGGCCAGTTAGTTCGCCCACTTAATGAGTACCGAGTCGAAAGGCAACGTGGTACTGGATTTCTGCGCACCTCAGTCCCTTCCCTTCCCTCCCACGCAGCGACCCTTTGGGAATTTTGCAGCTTTGGGCCTAGAAGTTCAGGTTGCCCAAAGTGCGGGTCTACAAGTTCTTAAAAACTACTTAAAATATATTACTTTAAAGAAGTGCTGAATGCGCGCGCGTGCTTCCGGGGCCGCCCAGGCCCGCGCCCTCTGTTCCCCGCAGGGCCGGAGCCCCACCTGAGTCTGGGTGAGGCCTAGAGACGCCGCCAGCTCGGCTCGCTCAGGCAGCGCCAGGTACTGAGTCTTTTGGAAGCGCCGTTGAAGAGCCGCCAGCTGGAAACTGGAATAGATGGTGCGGGGTTTCCGGACTTTCTTTGGCTTTCCGTTCACTATCCGGATTTCAGGCTCTAGATCTTCCTTCTCTGCAAGGAAACGGAGTTGTGGTTACCGCGCAACGCGAGGGTCCTAAAGTTCTTGCCGGCGGGAAGGGCTTGGCGGGAACTTAGCAGGAGCTGGGAAGTGGGTCCGTGGAGAGGTCGCGCGTGCGGGTTGCAGGCGCAACTTCGCCACATGGGGACTGGAGCTGCCGCCCAATCCGCACGCTGAGCCTTCCGGGAAAGGGAGATGGGGTGCACGCCGGAGAGAAAGAAGAGGCAGGTGGCGCGGAAATAAAGCTACCAGGGCGCTTGCTCACCCTGCCTTAGAGCTACTGGATCATCCCCAGCTGAGCGCCCAGGGACAAACCCTCACTCGCGGGAGACTGGAGATTGGGAGGCATAAAAGGCAGGAGCAAGCGGGGAGGGGGGCCGGCAGTGCGAAAGACCAGGACTCTGGGCAGCCCTGTCTCCAAAACGTTTACTCCTCCGCCCAGTGACCCACGATTTGGGACCCGACACCCGCATTGTGCATACCGGGCTCGTTGTTGGCTGGAGACGAATTGGTCCCATAGGGCGCATAGGAGGTGTAGGCAGCCGTGTAGCCCAGGTCGTAGCTGCTCTTGGCGGAGTAAGGAACGTTGTTGAGGCCGCTGGCGTGGTACTGGTAGGAGCCCATGTGCGCGTAGGGCGAGGCCCCCCCGCCGCCGCCGCCCGCCGGGTGCTGCTGGTTGGTGTAGTAGCTGCTGTCGGTGGCCGTGGACACTGGAAGGGTCGGCGACTCCTGGGGCTTGTGCAGACTGCTGCCGCCGTTGCCGCCACCGGGCCCGGCGCCACCACCGCTCGGGGGTTGCTGGTGCTGGTGGTAAGTGCTGGAGGCCGTGATCTGGGTCGAGTGCATATCAGCCACCAGACTGTCAAAGACTCCAGTCATCCTGGCCCGGGACGGGAAAGAGCAGGGGTGGCGGGCGTGAGGGGGAAGCCAGGCACCTCCTCTGTCTCTCCAGGTCCCTTCCTGCAGCCAATGTAATTACGGGTGTGTGGGGGGGAGGAAAACAAGAAATGAGGCAACGGTCTAGGCGCCTCCTCCTGGGGGAGGCGATCACCGTGCGCTGCTCTGGACAGCCGCCGCGGGTCGCATCCTCTCGGCCTTCTAGGCTCCCTGCCCAGCGCGGGCTTGGGCGGGGCGGGAGAGAGAGGGGGCAGGGGTGACCAGGCCGAGTCGGGGCTGCAGGAGGCGGGAGCCGGTGAGCGGTCCGGAGCAGCTTTACGATTGTCTGCCAGGCGGGCTCCTGCAGGGTGGGCATTTAACACTTGTCACGTGAGCGCGGGCGACGTCACCTAGCAACAGCCAATCGGAAGCGACCTGCCGTGGGGCTCGGGAGAGGCTCAGAGGCCGGGGGGCGGGTGTCACATGGCGGGCACTCAGGCTGCAGCGGCCGCGGGTGCTCACAGGCCGCACTGAATGGGAGCAGAGCGGCGCGAGCTGGCGTGGGGGTGCGGGTGCGGCTGCGGGGTGGGGACAGGGGGTGCAGATTGGCTCGCATCGGGACAGAAGGTGTGAAGATAGAACTGGCGTTTTGCCCTACAGGAAGAAATAGGGTCTCCCATCCTAGTCTGTGCACAAACTAATCCCAGTGATTTTGCACACGCATACCAGGGGTCAGTTTTCAAACACATTAATCACGAAAAGCGATGCGGAGAGCAAAGCCTGCGGTATCTGCGCTTTTCCTGGAAGTGTCTGGCGCTTACTCTGGTCAGCCACTCGTGCACTTGACAGTCAATTGATTTAAATTATCCATAAACTGTATAATAATACCTGCTTCCTAACCAACCCACAGGGATATTAGGACAATTAATTGGTTAATATTTAAACGTTTTTTCCGTGTTGCTCGAGACAGACGCTATATAACCCCAAAGGTATTATTACTGTATATTTGAAATCACTTCTTGTGCTTTCCCGACACGGGGAACCTCTGAGTAATTATGACTTCTGAAGGGCGATTGACACCCGAGAGCGACCCTGGGGCTTCCTCCCAAGGGTGGTAAAGTAGGCCAGACAGACCAGATGGCCTTCAAAGTTCATTCTAACATCACTAAAATTCCATCTTTTTCCTAAAAAGGAAATGAATTAATATTTAGGTGAGATTATAGATTTATAACTACTAGGTTTATTACGTCTTTTTGGTAAATTACAACAACAACAGTAAAGAAAGGTAGGATTTTACACTTTAGGATCTTGTTCCACTCTCTCATTGCAATCTGTTCTCTTCTCCTTGTTTGTATTAATTTACGTGGCGACTTTTTTCTATCTCTACATCCTGGTGGTAGGAAACCTGGCCGGTGATGGACACTCGCCTTGCTGACTCCTCGCAGTCGGTTCGTCTCGCCGCAGCGACTGCTGCGTTGCGCCACCTTGTGGACCGCACGCGAGGTTGCGGCGGGCGGGGTAGACGGTCTAATCACGCCCAGGCGCCAGCCTCTGAAACCCCCTAAAAGAACAAAATAGTAATTAAAAGCCACAAAATTGTGCTAGTGCGCGCCACCTGAAGCACCCTTTCCTAAAGACATAACATGTCGCTGAAAGAACGTGTTACAACAACTGCCTAATGGAAAACAAGTTGATACTTTGAAAAATATGATCTTTGGTCTTCCCCAGTAAAAAGCAAGTGTGTAATTACAACGGCAGCATTCGCACAGCGGAATGAGGAGACAGGTAAGTCCGCCTGGATTTACTTTGTAGCCCTCCTTTTGGTTAAGGGAGAGTGAACTTATTAGAAAGACTTGGCTTGGGGCTCAACACCAACTCCACTACCATCACCATCATCAGACTGCACTGCCTTTAGCTATGCTCTGCTACTGCTTTGTGAGCCCCAGCTCAACTCCTGATAGTTAATCAGGTCCCAACTCTTTGTCACCATGGTGTTTGACTTACTATAGACAAAAATTTAAGATTGTAACTGCTGTGGCCTTGTCTCCTCTCTGTTCCTTTCCTTCCACCCCCAGGCCTGTCTTCCAGACTTCTTGATGATGACAAGTTGGTTTTATTTTGTTTCCATTAACAGCCTAGAGTTCAGGTCAGGGGAGATCTGGAAAATGACACATTTCTGGAATGAAATGTGGCCTGGCTCCTCTTTTAACTGGGAAACAAGAAGAAAACCAAGGCATGGTGGGGGGGAGTGTGAAAGAGAATGAATCACAACTGCATTTGGAGAATCAAGCAGAGACCAGATAGTCACGAGGTATTAATTCTGGTAATTCAAACATATATCTCAGTTTGCCCAAACTATTTGATTACTGCACCAAAATATCCAAATAATTTCTTTACTTTGACCTAAAATCAAGGAGACAGTACCATAGAGAGCTGACACCTTTCGTTTACTGGTCAGAGCAGAGATTGGGGCCTCTGTCTTTGGTGATCTAAGGGGAGTTTAGATCCAGTTGGGGGAGGCCTTTTCCCCTTGGGCATCTTCTTTCCCCTTCCTGGATTCCTCTCTCAGCCCCAGCATTCTTTTACTCTTCAGGGACCTAAATGGAGAGTGAAGGAGGGGAGTGAAGTGTCTGGGCTCTGGCCTATATGTTTCAGCCTCCTGGCCAAGACTTTCCAACTTTGGATCCTGTTCCCAATCTGGTCTGGGAGCCTAGTGCCCTCACCCATGAATGTATGGGATCATTATTTCCATGCTACAAAACACTGAGGCCCCTGGATGGGTGACTTCCTTTGAATTAGGTGCTCCCTCCACCCTCCCGCCAGGCAGCGATGCCTCTCTGCTGCCATATTATAAATCATAGCCACCTTTACTGGAAGCCTTGAAGGGCTCTAAGTCTGCACCTTGCTTCCGGCTCACTGTCTCACTGCTGGCCTGCATCTCACTCTGGCCTAGGAGAGGCCATTGCTTGTCTTCTGGGGTCCCTTGTTATATACAAAGCCTGCAGGGAGGGTCTTGTGAGGAGGCTGTGTCTGGCCTTCTGGGGAAATGGGAGTGCCTGCTGGGTGCCCCTTCTTCTGGGCCAGGCCAAGCCCATTCTCAGGGGGTCCACATGAGCTGCTGTTGTCCATCCAGTGTCTCCCACAGGGCCCTCTCCTTGGGGACGCTGGGTGGTTTCCAGGGTGCTGGTCCACGAGGCAGTGCTTGTTTCTGTACCATGCTCCTTGTTTTCCCGGGTAGCACCAAGGAACCTGAGCTTTCCAATCCCTTTAGGCTCTGTCCTAGAACTCCCTGACGCTGGGGGAAGGGCAGATTTGGTTTATGAGGACCCCTGCCCCAACTCTTCCTTCCTTCTGTGTCTGATGGTGCCATCATCTCTGTCGCTGTTGGTCTGCGGCTTCTCGGCACAGCGCTCATCTGTCCTTTTGTATTGCCAGGGTCCTTCACATTGGCTGTCTCTGCTCACCCCAAACGCAGCCCCAGGCCCTGCAGCCCACTGGGCCTTTAAGTGGACAGGACCTCTGACATCCTTTCCCTTTGCTTGGACCTGCGAGAGGACACAACTGAACCAGCCAGGAATACTGGTGGGCGCTGCTTCCTTGAGGCGTTCTCCTTGCCTCTTTTTTGGGTGTGTGTGTGTGTGCCCAGGGACTGTCTGGTGTTCCACATCTCTAGCGGTCCCCTGCTCTACCGCCTTGAGCCCCTGCCCCAGGCACGGGGTGTTCTGACCTCCAGTGGCGAATGTCATTGTTAAACTCTCACTGAACGCCCAGCCATCCGACAAGCCCCTGGAAACTTTGTGGGCTCGCGCTGTGGTAAGGGGTACAGAGGGTTCCACGGGGCACAGATCAAGGCTGACATCTCTTGCTCATCACTGGCGGGGAGTCGGGAGCGCGGTCTGAGCCACCTGGCAGGGGCGCCTTCCCGGGTCTGGCGTGGGGGTCCTGTGAGACCGTGGGCCAGGGCGCTGGCGTCTCCAAAGCGCTCGGACCCCAAGCCGCGGACTGGAAGCCGAAGTAGCCCCGACACGAGGCGGCGCGGAACCGCGCAGGAAGCGACCCCAGACCCACCCGCGAGCGTCACCGCAGGTTCCCAGCGAGGAGCGGCGCTGCGGGGTAGCGAGGGCCGCGGGGTCTGGCGCTGCCGGGCCTTCAGACGTTCCTGAGCCGGTTTCACTTGTGCGTGCGAAGGCTGGAGCCACAGCGGAGCCCGCTGGAGCGCGCGGCACGGCCGAGGGTCCCCGCGGTTCCGCGCCCCGCTCGCCCTGACCCCGCGGCCGCAGCGCGCGGTCCCCGCCGGTGGCCTCGGGTGGGGGGAGGCGCCTGCTCTGTCCATGGCTAAAACCTGCCGGATGTCGGTAGCCCGATCCCAGGACTAGCGACGCCGATGGAATTAACTTTTATTTCTTCCACCAAAGACCAAAACCAAACAAACAAAACCCCAATGCTCCGGCGGTTGGGACTTTCACTTTGCACTCTCGGTAGCACCCACATCCGCTTTCCAGCCTGAGCTGAAGTTGTCCCTGAGCTCCCGGGCCCCGGGGCCCCGACTCCTCCCTGCACCTGCAGACTCGCGGGCTCCGGGAGCCGAGCAGCACTGCTGGGCTTCGGCTGGCTGTCAGGCTGGCTGGTTGTCAGTACCGCTTGCTTCTAGAACTTTCGGAGCCCATTTCGTCCCCTGCCTTCCAGGACTTGGACCCAGCCGGGCCCACTGCATTCGGTGTTTCTACTCAGTGGTCAAAGCACCCCCTGTCTCCAGAGCCCAGCAAACTGGGAACTCAGTACCTCTGGGTGCCCGGCTGGCTTCCTTTTCCCATGAAGTCTTTCTCTCCAGGCTCATCTTGTACCCATCACTCAGCTAAGGAGTTGTGCAAACCCATAGGGCTCAAAGGAACCAGACCCCGCTGGCCTGAAGCCCTCAGCTACTTTGAGAAAACGACTTAACATGCTTCGGTGTCTACATACGCCGCCGAATGCGGGCAGTGATGACCCTGGGACATGCCAAGCTTCCAGGTGGCTTCCTTGGTGATATCCCGGGCTGCTGCTGCTACTGCCTGAAACAGGGAGGGATGCGGACAGGAGCCCTGTCAGTTCCTCTCAAGGAGCTGACTTTGGGGAGCTTTGCCTGCTCTCTGCCTCCTTTTACATTTTACTTAATCATGAATTAATTATTGAGATGGAATTTCCTTATGTTGCCCAGGCTGGTCTCACAGTTGTAGGTTCTACTTCAGCCTCTTAAGTAGCTGGGACTATAGGAGCAAGCCACCGTGTGCTGCTCTGCCTCTTTTTGAAATAGAAAGAAATGCTGTTTTAAAAATTATAAAGTGATACAGAGTGGTTGTCAGAAAATCACACATACTGAGTACTGCTGAAGTGTCGCTCAGTAATAAAATGCTTGGGGCTCTAAGTTCAATTCCAGGGGAATACACATGTGTGGATATTTATGACAAAGGACCTTCTAGGGCTTTCTTTTGCACTCGAAAATATATGTGCATAGGTATATGTATGCATGTTTGTTTGTTAAACATGAGATCAAATAGCTCACATTTTAATTTTATTATGCCTATTTTTGCTGAGCTAACCTTCCAATCATTTTTATTTCATTTTATTTTATTCATTTATCTATTTTGGTGTTTGAGACAGGGTCTCACTATGTAGGTTAAGCTAACCTTCAACTTGCTGTGATCCTTCTGCCTCAGCCTCCTGAGTGCTGGGATTACTGGTATGCATCATCACACCTAGCTTTTATTTTGTTTTGAGACAATATTCTCTAGGTTGCCCAGGTTGGCTTTGAACTTGTGATCCTCTTACCTCAGCCTTCTGTGTAGCTGGGGTTACTGGTGTGCATCGTCTTGTCTGGCCCACATTTTTACTTTTTAGAAATGTCTTCTTTCCATGTAGGTAGTTTCAGAGCAAATACCTTCCCTATAAAGACTAAATGAGAAATGCACCATAATTTATGTAACTATTATCTTATGCATCATCATTCAGATTATTTCCAATATACAGTCAACACATGGGTGAGTATCTTCTGGAGCGCTTTCACTATATGTCCAATTATTTCTGAAAGTTAGACTCCTAATAACTGAATTGTGGCCCAATATTTTAAGAGTTACCACTAAGTTTTTTTTTAAAAGATCAACTAAAATGTTACACTAACAGTGCACGAAAAGACTGATTTCCTAACACCCTCACCAGAAAGGAATATTAGAAATTTTGAATAATTTTTCAACCATAATATATTGCCATATCCTAATTTGCATAACCTTTATTATTAGTGGAGTGAGTATCTTTTCATTTGGTACTTGATTTTCTCCTGTGGAATTGCCTGTTCATGTCCTCTGCTCATTTTTAAATTGAACTGTAGGAAATCTATATATTGTGGAGATTAGCTTTTTTTTTAGATTAGCTTTTGATTATGCTGATAGTCAAGCCTTATCACCAATTAATTGCTTTCCTTTACTTTCTTTTCTGATTTACGTATTTTAAGATTTTATTTTGGTGCTGGGGATGGAATCTAGAGCCTTTCTTGTGCATGCTAAGTGTAAGCTCTGCCACTGAGCTGCACCCCCGGTTCAGAAATTTTAAGTTTTGCATAGCCAAATATGGGTCTGTCCTTTCCCCTCCCCTCCCTTCCCTTTTTCTCTCCTCTTCTTTCCTCCTCTCCTCTCCATCTCTCCACCATCTTCTGATTTCTCTTTTATTGTCTTCTGAGTCTTCAGATTATGATTATAGGTGCCATTTTTACTTCAAAGTTGGAAAAATATTTTTCTGTGTTTTTCCCTATCTAGTAAGTATGGACTCTGGGCTCAAATTTGGCCACTTGCTACCTGTGTAACTTTGAGAAGGTTAATTTAACTTTCCTGTTCCTCAATTTCGCATTTAATCTGCTGACAGTGCCGTTTGGATTTGTGTGGAACTTGTGGCCTAGACCAAATGCTGTTTCCCGCAATCTGATTGTTGGGAAAAGCTGCTAGGCCACCGTTTCTCAAGCCTCCCTTGCAGGTGACATGGCCCTAGGGGCATCATATAAGAAGAATTAACCCCAAGGGAGTTTCCCATACCCACTTGGAAGGTTGTCTGCCAGGAAATAAACTTGTATTTAAACTACTGACTTTTGGAACTTGTGTTTTCAGCTTTGGGGATTGAAAGGAGCTGTTTTTGGTACCAGGGATCGAACTCACAACCTTGCTCTTGCCAGGCAGGCGCTTATACCACTGAGCTAAATCCCCAGCCCCTGAAAGGAGCTTTTTGTATGTTAAGGTAATGTTTTACCACTGAGTCAAACCCCAGGGATTTTCTTTTTTTAAATAAGATACATCATAAATAAGCCTACAGTCACAGCACCTGGCAGGCTGAGGCAGGAGGGTTACTGTGAGTTCAAGGCCAACCTGAACTGTACACAACCTGTCTCAAAAAAAGAAATAGCATAACTAATAAAATGACCTTGCAGTAGGGAAGCATGACTTTGTCAGCAAATTATAAGGAGAAAAAAATCCAGAACCTCCTTTCCCTGTGAAGACTAGAGATTGGATTGGGAGTCAATTACAGAACTCGAGCCATTGCTTGTCAGCCACCTTCTGCCCAAGAGTAAAACTGGGTTAGCACAGCTGGTTGTTACCAATAGGAATATGCCTTGCAGTACAGGGCTCTGGCAGGTCTCCACCCAAATCGTATGCGCTTCCTTTACAAGATGATGGATTGCAGAGATTTTGTCATTGCCTCACTGGGCACAGCTACTGTGTCACTGTCACTCTTGCCTGGAGCACACACTTATTGTGCCTAGGCATTGTCATGGGGGATCAGCCACTTCCTACTATTGGCTCATTTGGCTCTGAGCTACCTAGGAAACGGGAGGAACCTAAGACTGCACAAAGGTGAGAAGTTCTAATAATGAGCTAACTTCTAATAGCAAACAAAACAAAATAAAATAGACTCCCACTAACGGAATACACCAGGGCGTGGTGCTGTTGTTTTGGGGCCATTCTGTGACATCGTTTTGTCTTCCAGCTGTGCTAACCCTTGTCCATGTCACCACATGTGAAGCTCTGGGTTGGTGATGTGCTTTGGTTCCACCTAAAACCGAGCCCGATTTGTCACCATCCTCCAGGAAACCTTGATCCTGCCCACTCCAGTCTTGTCCACGGTCTGGAGCAAGACTGTGAGGACACCCAGTGGTCATTCAGGGGTCCCATCTGTATCAGCAAATTGCACATATTTGCATAAGGAATGTGCTCTCTGTGTGTGTTTTCTTTAAAAGAAACAGAACTTTATCCTAACATAAATAACCACGCCTTCAGATTCCCCACAGAGAGAACCCACATGCAGAGGAAGGGCAGCAGCAGGGTCTGGCACCATGGGGCCCTCACACTCTAGCTGCCTGCCCTGGCTGAGCTTGGAGGAGGCTTCTGGTGTCTCTGTGTCCCATTGTGCTTTCCGTACCCTAACCAGCTGGTCTTCTTGTTATGGTAAACCAAAGAACATCTGGAGGAATCCTGAGATGTTTACACAGATTTTACTACAATCTTGGGATCACAGGAGGAAATAGACATCAGGCATAACTTAGATTCAGATGGCCAAGTGCTGTAAATTCTATTGATGTGAGCCATGCATATCTTGTATACTATCTCTTAGAGAGTGATTGAAGGAAAAAATGACATATGAGATATATGTCATGGTTTGAAGGATAGATAAGTAGGTCAATGGTTGAGAGAAGGATAGAACACTTCTGGAGAATATTTATTATTACCAAGATCCCTCATTTATCCTTTTATAGCCATATTTACCCACTTACCACCTCCACCTTTAGTAATTCCTGGCAACCATTGTTTTCTTTTTTTTTTTGGTACCAGAGATTGAACTTACCACCTTGCACTTGCCAGGCAGGCTCTTTCACTGCTGAGCTAAATCCCTGGCCCAACCATAATTTTCTATGCCAATAATTTATTACCTTAGTGTTACATAAATGGAATCATATGATATGAAATCTTTTGGGGTTTTCTTTTTTCGCTAAACATAATTCTGGTATCAATAGATTATCCTTTTTATTGCTGAGTAGTTTTCCATCTTATGTATCCATCACTGTTTATTCATTCACCCTGTTGAATGGCATCTGGTTTGTCTCCAGTTTTTGGTTATTATGAATAAAGCTGCTATGAACATTTTTTATTTTTTGTGTTAATAGAAATGTTTATTTTTCTAGAGTATATGGGTTATATGATAATAACGTTTAATTTCTTTCTTTCTTTCTTTTTTTTTTTAACAAGGTCTCATTAGGAGGTTCAGGCTGGCCTTGAATTCATTTATGCAGCCTAGGCTGGCCTTGAACTTGTGATGATCTGCCTGCCTCAACTTCTTGAGGGCTAAGATTACAGAGGTGTACCATTGTGCTTGGCTTCACATGTTTAATTTCTAAAATAATTACTGTTGGGGCTTTAATTGTACCCTGACATTCACATTGGTGGTGGTGTGGAAATTTTGGGAAGTGAGTGAATTCCAGAAATATTTAAGAATGGAAATAATAGACTTGAAGCAGAAAGGGCTGATGCTTGAGTCTTTAGCATGAAGAACTAGACAATTTAAAAACTGGATAATTTCTAGTTTACTGACTCTTCTGCCATCTAAATCTGACATCAAATCTGAGAATTTTAAAAATTCATATATGCACTTTTTTCAGTTTTAGGATTTTCACTAGGTAACTTATAATAGTTTCTGGGCCTAGATTTTCTATCTGTTCATTTATTATGAGCATATTTTCCCTCATATTTTTAAATATAGTTGTAATAGTTTCTTTAAAGTTCTCCTCTGTTAATTCTAACATTTGGATCATCTTAGTTCTTTATTGATTACAACTTGTTTATTGGTTATAACTCATTCTGGATTATAAAATGAAGTTAAAGAATTGTGCTCAATATTAACAACAACAACAAAAAGGAATGAAAATAGTGAGCCTGGGTGTGGTGGCGTACACCTTAGGAAGACGAAAGCAGGAGAGCTGCAAGTTCAAGGCCCCCAGCCTGGACAACATAAGGAGACCCTGTCTCAAAATGTAGAACTAGATAAAAAGATTGAGGGTGAGGCTCAGCACTCCCTGGATTCAGTCCCATGGGAAGAAGGAAAGAGAACAGCAGCATGCATAACGGAGGTCTTGTTTTGTGAAAAATTCATTTACTATGTATGTATGAGCTCATACCTGTTCTTAGTTGCTATGTGAAATGTATTTCTCATTGTAGTTTTGGTTAAAAGCATTTGAAAGACACTGGGTGGTGTAGGATATGTTTCAGATGAAGTAACTCAATTGTTAGAGTCAGAGTTTTTCTGGCTCTATGTGTGAGCTCTTCTTACTTTAGATCTGGTAAGCTCTTACTTTAAAGGAATGAAATCGTAAGATAGGAGTAGTTAATGCTCTTTGCCAAAGCTTGACTCTCCGCATTGAAGTCTTCTGGCCTCTTATGAAAACGCTTTCATAGTGCTTCCTGAATCACTCTCAGAGGTAATGAGGACAGAGCAGGAGAAATCTGCATGTAACGTGTTCCCACGGGTGATCCTTAGGCAAAGGAAAGGTGGAGAGAATAGACTTTTCCAAAGGACATACCTATCTGAGAAAGAAGAAAACGCGGCTGCCATTCCTTGAGTTTTGGCCTGGATACCTGAAGCCAGTGAGGTGGAGTAGTCCATACAGCTTACAGGTGATGGGCCTGAGACTCCAGCTAAAACCATCTGACTCCAAAGTCCACCTCTAAACCACTGAATGGAGCAGAGGCTAAAACCAGAAGTCAAGGAGTCAACTGCACACCAAGCAGTGGCCTGATGGGGCTGTACTCATTAGCTCTGGGACTTCAGGCAGATTTCACACATTCTCTCAGCTTGGTTCTCTTCTCTGTAAAATGAGCTTCGAATGCTTCTTCCCTGTCAGTTTTGAAGAGTATGGTTGGTGAGTGCTACATAGCTTATATTCTGTACTTTTATCACACTCTTCCCCTATCCCCAACTAGAGCAATAATGAAGGAGGCACTGGGGAGACCTGTTAGCTAGACACGGAGGAGAACCTCAAAGGCTAGGAAAAGTGGAGACCAACTCTGAGAACGCATGCCAAGTTCCTTAGCTTGCCCAGTGAGGATAAGATAATGCAGAGGGCCTGCCTGGGCATGGAGAGCTGTGAGCTGAGTTGCTGAGAGCTTCTCTCCTGTCAGATTTTCCTGTGCCTTGATTTCAAGATGTCGGGGTACCCTGTGTGCATCTTAGTTAAAGTGTATTTCTAAAGGCTAGTGATTCAGTTTCTTTACTGGGATATTTTCAAGATTTGTATTTTGAAGTACATCAGTAATCTTAAGTGAGAAACATTATAGAAGAAGGGCAAAGAATCCTTTGATTACTTAATTTTTATGTTTACATAGCATTTGTTTGAAAGAAGTAGGAATCTAAATTCCAAATGTGGTTACTGTTAAGTGCATTTTAATGAAGCTTAATTTTAAGGCATGAATTTGCATATTGAAATTTGCCTGAGCAAACTTGTAGAACCTGATTTCCAGAGCGTTGATTCTCTAATATTCTGAGAATGTAGCAATTCTTTGGAACTGTTTTTCATGCTGGAAAGGTTTGCCTATTTGGTACAAAAGGCTTAGTAAGTCAGAAAAGCCCCAAGTCATTTGTTACAACAGAATACTTTTTATGTCATTGTTAGAAAGTTCTTGGGATACTTTGGAACCTAGATGTAACTGTTTTGCAAGAGTGCATTAAACATGTTTATTCAACGGCTCATTTGTTTTTAAATCATCGCAGCCTTAAAATAACGTGAGAATTTGCTACATCAGGAGTAGATGACTTCCTTCTCTTATTGATAGCTTCATGAAAAAATCAAGCTGCATCAATGCACTTATCACAACTCTAACAATTTTAGAGCGACTTATATAAAACTGAAGCTGATTTGTTTATTTTGAATTTTTGCCAGTTGTGAAAGGTAACAAACAAGGACAAGTGTGAAACACAAATGTAAACCATGATGGATAATTATACATGTATTTGTAAGAAATCACAAAAATGTGCCAAGAAAGAGAATGCTGCTGTCTACCCAGTATCTCCTCCTACCATATCCCACCCTGGGTAGCTTCTTAACTTCTTCTGGTCCCCAGCCAATCTGTTCCTGAGTTTTAGAAATCACTTCCTTGATTCTCTTGTTGTTTTACCACATATGTGTGTGCATAGATGTCTCTAAACTATATACCTTGGTCCTCTTTCTTCTGCATTCTGTGTACAAGTGGAATAACACTGGCACGTCCTGACCCGGCCACCTCACCTGTTGTGCCCAGGGTGACACCTGGTTGAGTGGCATCAATCCTGGCCCGGCGCATGATCTGCAAACAGAGGCCTGGGCTGGGGATGAATCTTGGCCACTAGAGAGCTTTTCCAGAATGGGCAAGTCTCTGGGTTTGGTCTCTAGTGCCACAGACACACACACACACACACACACACACACACACACACACGAGGTAACAGGACCATAATCTTAAAGCAGCAGCTGTGCATAATGCCATGTACATGAACTTTCACTGCCAGCTCAGGCCTTTTGCCTCATAGCTCTGCACATTCCTCGTTAATCAGCAATACTCAGAGGCTTTGTTTTCAATAAGAGAAAGTTCTTTGTCCTTTTGGCTTTAAATGGTCTTACGCCTTTTTTTTTTTTTTTTTTTTTTCTGAGGCAAGGTCCTACTTTGTATGCTTTGTAGTTCAGGGTGGCCTTAAACTCACTATGTAACCCAGGCTAGTCTCAAACTTGTAGCAATCCTCCTGCCTCAGCCACCTGAGTGCTGGTGGACCCATTCCATTCTTTGCTCCTCTAGTCTTATCTCCCAGATTAGACTAGATGCAGTGCTAAATTAGGTTCCTTATTGTGGCAGTAATTTTTTTTCTACTTATTGCTCTTTGGTCTTAAAATATCAAGGTATTAAATTACTAGTTTCTCTAGTATGTACTTTTGGGATATGTCTTTTTTGCTCAACTTTATAATAATCATCCATATTGTATGTGTAGCTATATTCTTATAGCACAGTTTACTTATCCATTATTATTATTGATGGATCCTGGGTTATTTTTCATGCCTGTAAAGAGTATTCTCATGCAAACAAAGACTATATTAAGGAAATGGTTTCCTGTAGGTTTTTTTTTAAAGCTTTACCTTTATAACACATTTAAATTTTTTAAAACAGTTACAGACTTACTCTAAATATACAACAAAACAGAAAGAATGCTACACTGAATCCCCCTGGATCTCTCTCCAAGCTTTGAGAACAATCAATAAATAGTGAGTCTTGTTTATATTTCTCTCACTCCTCTTCCCATTGGATTTTTCTGTTTTTCAGTGCTGGGGAGGGAATCCAAGGTTTCATTCATAGTAGGCCAAGGCTCGATTACTGAGCTACATCTCCAGCACACATCAGATTATTTTGAATTTATTTATTTAATTGATTTAACTTTATTTTCTTTTTTGAGACAGGGTCTTGCTATGTAGTTCAGGCTGGCCTTGAATTATGTAGCCCAGGCTGTCTCGAACTCAGTGACCCTCCTACCTCAACCTTTGAGTGCTAGGATTACAGGCATGTGTCACCACACCCACTATTTTTTTTTTTTTTTAAACACAACAATAATACTATATATCTGTGAGCCAGTGGAAGCCATGTTGAGTCTGGGAGGAGAAACCAGAAGCCAATTTGCTATTCCTGTGACCCAGAAGCAAGTGGGCTGGGAGACAAGGAGACATACACACACACACACACACACACACACACACACACACCTGTAGCAATTGGCTGATTTGGAGAAACACAGGCTGAGTTGATAGCAACTGAGGTGCAAAATACTGTAAGGCTTGCATTGTTTGATTGACTTTGCAGGCCTAAAGCCAGTATTCTGAGCATCTATTAATAGGATAACAATATGCAATATAGCAAATATGGGGGATTTCCTTTTGTCTTGTTTTTGAAATTCAATATTGTTCTGTCTCATTTTGTTCCTTTTTTCTGTGTGTGTGTGTTTTGTTCCATTTTGTGTTTTGTTTTATTCAGTGTTCTGTTTTGATTGACTTTACTATGTTCTGTTTTGTTTGATTTTATTATGTCTGATGGTATGGGCAGCAATTTTGAAAATAACAGGCATTGTGGTAGTCATTGTTGATTGCCTATTATTCTGTTTTGAAGTCCTGCATCACTTTCACTGTTTTGTTTTGATTGGATTTATTCTTTTTTTTTTTTGGTTTTATTCTTTTAAAAATAAATTAAAATACTATAATCATTTGTAAAAAAATTAACAATAATTCTTTAATAGCATCAGATATTTTCTCAATATCTAATTTCTCCAGTTGCATCATAGGCACTTTGTTATGGGTGGTTGGAATCAGCGCTCATATTACATATGAGGTAGACATCCTATTACATATATGGTAAGTCTCTTCTCTGTCTTCTCTCTCTTTCCCTATCTCCGTCCCGTCTTCCCCTTCTTCATTTATCCCTTCCTTTCTTCATTCTATTAATAACAGGAGCCACTCAGCCTGCAGTCCCTCCCTCTAATTCCTCCCAAAGAAGTAGCAAGGTAACAGCTGAGTCTCCGCTTCTCCCTCAGGAAGGCGCCCTGCTCCTCTTCCTTAGGTTTCCTGTCCCCTACCTGACCAGGGGGACTTCTGCAGTGAGGAACTAATGAGCCTTGAAGGCATAGCCTATTTTGGGGGACACCGATACATTGCATAAACTGGGTAATTTGTCCATTAGGTCCAGTAGGGTTTTCGTAGACTACTTTATTCCTATCATGAGGTGAATTTTATTTTACCTCATGACACGGTAATTTCAAACTATTTAATAACAGTTATACTTTCAGAATCCTTTGCTTGAGAAAATACACAATGAGGGCTGGGGATTTAGCTCAGTGGCATAAGTGCCTGCCTGGCAAGCATGAGGTCCTGAGTTCAATTCCTGGTACCAAAATAAATAAATAAATAAATACATGATGACAAAAACCTACTATAAATCTAGTAATACTTTCAAATTACTTAGTATTTTGCATCTGCAAAAAGCTTAAAAAATTATAGATCAGTCTTATCAATATAGACGAGTGGGCTTTTAAACTTTTGGTTAGGACTACTATGCATTCTTAAAGTTATTAAGACATCATAGTAAAATAAAAGCTGCTTGTTTATTTATTGAGACATGAAATTATCATCTCAATAGATATTATATGTATTAGAAATTAAAACAAAAAATGTAAAAATATGTTAATTCATATAAATATTAACAATAATAAGTCTATTAATATAAATAACATATTGGTTAGAAAGTAATAGTATTAATAGTATTTTCCAAGACAAAAAAATTAGTGAGAACAATGATATGATTTTACATCTTTTTTTTTTTCCTTTGGTACTGGGGCTCGAACTCACAACCTTGCACTTACCAGGCAAGCGCTTGAGCGTCTGAGCTAAATCCTTGGCCCCAATTTTACATCTTTGTAAATCTCTATAATGTATTGCTTGATAGGGGACAATTAGACTTTTAATTTTAATGAATTAAATTAATTAATTTATTTATTTATTAATGGTGCTGGGGGCTCAGCCCGGGGCCTTTCTATTGAGCTGCATTCTCATCTCCTTTTTGTGTTTTATTTATTTATTTTTTCAGTTGATAAATCCTTTTAATAAAGTATATTAATGATGACTTTGTTTTTAAATAAATACATTGCTAAAAAAGCATGCAAGAGCATCTTTTCATAATTACTAAGAAAAATTTAAGACTATTGTTATCTCTGTAGAAATGCTATGCACAGATGCAAATGATCGAAGGCTGATAGAGTAATGACTCTCAGGTAAGTATGGCCATGGTGTGCCATAATTTCCTCATTTTGAAGCTATCCCTCTGTGTGCATTAAATCTTTGTGTTTTATCTTGAGACCGTGTCTTGCTAAGTTGCCCAGGCTGGATTTGAGCTTAAGATCCTCCTGCCTCAGCCCTTCCAGAGTCCTGAGATCGCAGGGATGAACCACTAGGCCCAGCTGAATTCTTGAATCTATTGTAACTTTCTATCCATGTCTGCTATAGTGTTCACTCTGCTCCTGTATGATATACCGGGTAGACTTTCAAAATTGCTGTACATTTTGGAGAGACTGAAAATGTAAAAGGCGAACAAGCATTTTAGTATTATTATAAAAATGGTTTGGACCTGGTGGGGTCTCAGAAAGAGAAAGGCTCGGAGCCCCCATGGGTTCCTAGACCGCACTGTGGGAAATATTACTACAGAGCATTTGTCTGTGGAAGACACTTTGTTATTGTTATTATTATTATTATTACTATTGTTATTAGTGCATAGACAACACTTAGTGTTGAGTAATAGTATTAATAGTATTTGGTGGTGAGGCTTCCTTGCCAATTCTTCTTACTCCCCCAAGTCATCTGAACCTCATGAGTTTTTCCTCTGTACCCCACATTTTGGACTGGCAATACAAAAACATTCTGTGGATACAAGGATGGTGTTTTAACCATGTTTTATGTGCTTTTTAAACAATGCTTAGCTCTGCAATACCTCTCTCTTTCCAAATTTCATGCCGTCTTCGTGGATTTCTCCTGAGTACAAATGAAGGCAGCAGAAGGGAGCAGTGCTCCGGGTATGGGGAGTGGGTTCTGGCCGCAGGTCCACTTTCCAGGGGTGAGTTGGATGATTTTCAGGCCCTTTCTTGGTCCCCAATATAAGAAATATGGCACCTAAATAAGTCCCTCCTGGCTCTTTTGTCCTAGGAATCTCACATTAACTTAAAACAGTCGCAGACCACAGTAAGTTGAGAAAAGGGACTGTTTTTAGCAAGTCTGGCAGAGGGCAAGGATTTAATCCACCACGGCACCTCAAGACTGAAGAGATGAGGATGAGCTCCACCCTAAGAGTCCTTACGGTTTCTCAGCAGCTCTCCTCGGAGCAAGAGCTGGAGCCCAACTTTTTAATTTTTCCTCCTAAGGTCCTAAGGTCTAAATTCCCTTTCCTAAGACAGAGGTTGGCAAATGATGGCCCAGGAACTAACAGAGTTTTTCATTTTCAAATGGTTGGGAAAACAAATCAAAAGAGAATGATATTTCGGGACACATGGAAATTATAGGAAATTCAATTTTCCACTTTGTTGGGTCAGGGGCACCTGCATTCGCTTCTGTAGTCATTGTGACTGCTTTTATGTTGCTGCAGGAGGAGTTGAGTCGATGTGACAGACACAGTAGGCTCACAAATATTTATTATGTGGCTCTTTACAGAAAAAAATTTCCAGATCCCCACCCTAAGGCAAACC
The DNA here is from genome assembly GCA_004027455.1 of Hydrochoerus hydrochaeris. Taxonomy (NCBI): domain Eukaryota; kingdom Metazoa; phylum Chordata; class Mammalia; order Rodentia; family Hydrochaeridae; genus Hydrochoerus; species Hydrochoerus hydrochaeris. The sequence continues at coordinate 167,942 of PVLA01000620.1, forward strand.
TAATATTTGCATTTTATGGTGTCTCTCTCTTTCTTTTTTCTTTTCTTTTTTTGTGTACCAAGAATTGAACTCATGACCTCGTGCTTGCCTGGCAGGCACTTGTGCCACTGAGCTAAATCCCTGACCTACAGTCACTCTTTCAAAGACTGACCACAGTCACCAAAAACTTCATACACTACCTCTGACTTACATTTGTTTCAACTTTTTGGTTCTCTTAAGTCTCTAATGACTTTTACCTCAAATCTTTCATTTTTATAAAAACTCCATCTCCACCTACTTCTCTGGTACCTCACAATTTTAGGCAACTTATTTAGGGCTCTAGCAAAGCCCTTCTGGGACCCACCTGTCAGGCGCAGCGGAAGCCCCTTCCTGGCCTCTTGTAGACCAGATGGCCTCAAATTCAAAGCTTCCATCACCCCCTCACTTTCTCTTCCTAAGGCTTTTATATCAACAGCAATTGTTGAGAGCAAAAGAAGATGTGTGTGTGTGTGTGTGTGTGTTTTAACTAGGGTACAGTCCTCACAAGCTAAGTTACTAGGGCAACTTTAAATTTGCAGTTTTGTCACTTAATGATTTTTACTGGTTTTTATTGCCACTTCCTAAGGATATAAGTGGAAGTGTAAATAAGCTGGAGAATGAGTTAACAGTTTATAAAAATAAATAAATAAAACAGTCGCTTGTTTCCTTTACAAGAAAAGCTCTGAAATTTTTAAAGACACGAAGCTATCTACCTTCTGAAATTATACTTGGGATTTAACTTGTAGAGGTGATAGTCATAGTTTGGAAAGATCAATGCCTTTGAAAGATTTTTATCACTTACATATGTTGAGAGAAGGGTACACATCACACCACACCGAACCACACAGAGCCCAAGAGAAACATCAAGAAGACCAGAAGGACAGGAGGAGCTCGAGAAAAGTATCCAGCCAGAGCCATTGTTGTGGTTTGGGTGGGGACAGGCAGGATAGGGTAAACAGTTTAGACTGGCTACTTTTCGAGACATCTCTCATCAGCTGGTACCTGGCCTTGGGGTGACTTAGGGCAGGGGAAATTCTGGCTTGAGGTAGAAGAATTTGAAAAGGAGATGGTTGGGGATGTAGGTTTAGTTAGCTTACACACAGAGGCTGTTCTTGCAGGCAAGCTGTGATTATGTTTCGGAATTGGCATGTCTGGGCAGGGCAGTCTCTCCCTGGGTCTGTAAGGCGCTCCAGTGCCAGAGTATCAAGAATACAGAAAATAAGAAAGTATAGGTAATGTAGCTGGGCATGGTGGCACACATTTGTAATCCCAGCATTCAGGAGGCTGAGGCAGGAAGGATCACTGGGAGTTAGAGGCCAGCCGGATTACAAAGTGAGTTCAAGGCCAGCCTAAACTGCGTAGCAAAACCCTCTCTCAAAAAAGATCAAAAAAAAAGAAAAGTAGATAATGCAGTTTTCTCTGGGATGTGTGGATGTGAAATAGGCAAATGCAGAGCCTCAGAATCTAATACATAACACCACGAAAGTAGAAAATTAATTCTATTTATGTATTTATTTGGACGATGAGTTTTAGCATTAAAAATAGACTTTTTTGTTTGTTTTTATTTTTGGTAGCAGGGGTTGAACCCATGACCTGGTGCCTGCTGGGCAGGTGCCTATACTGCTGAGCTAAATCCCTAGCCCTTAAAGATAGAATTTTGAAGTGAGGTTACAAATTCATAGTAAAAGGCATGCCTCTCATAATAAAGGTTAAAAATTGTCTAAAAGTTTATAATGTGAACATTACAAGATTTTTTCACTCTTATTCTTAATCCCCTTTCATAATGAAAAACAGCTAACACCTTTCTCCACACTTGGATCCACCTGCCCTCGACCTGCCCTCCAATGCTCCAGAAGACCTGGGGTGCAGGCTGGGGTGCAGTTGCACACCCCACACTGTCCCCTTCTCAGATTTCTCTGTATCCTCAGTACTTTCTACATGGAACATGCACTTTTGGTTTCTCTTGTTTATCATCTGTGTTCCCCTTGGAGTGTCATCTCCAGTAGGCAGGGACTTTTGTGTTAGTGGCTGAGACAAACATTGTGTCTCTTTTTATACAGCACGTGTTTATCTTTTTCTAACACGGGAGATCCTATTACACATGCAGTCCCAATTTGCTTTTCGTCTCCTGATAGGAATCTTGGACATTTTTCTACCCTAGCACACATAGATGCAGTCCATCCTTGTAAGTATTCCAGAGCACCTAAGCCATAATATATCTAGCCATTTAGTGATGCTCATTAGGGTGTTGAGAATTTTTCAATTTCCTACAATAACAACAAGTCAAGGAAGAGAATGCAGTCCAGATTCAAGGTGTAGAGCTTGTTTCAAAACTGACCAGGGGAACTAGTAGTCATCTTCTGATTTTCATGTGCTCCCATGTATACTTTTCTGTAATAGTGGCCGCTTAATTGGAAAAAGCTTGCATAGAGAAGGTAGGGACGCAGATGGACATTGGGTCTATCGCATGCACTTGCAGTAATTCAGCGTTGCCAGTTACCAGGGCTACTGCACAGTCAGGCTACCTCTTATGGGGAAGATCTCTTCATTTCCTTTGAGCTGAGTCACCCCGTTTACCTCAACCTGCATCTGGTCTTCTACGCCTCTTGCTGACTAGTCCATTCATCTACCATGTGCCTTCGAAATTAATACCTGACACTCCACATGCTGGCCAGTCTCCCTGCCTGGCAATCATAACTTCCTTCTATTTTCTACTCATTAACATTTCTCAGGCTTCTTCTCCTTTAGGGCTTGGTCACGTGGTCTCATGGGCCCAACCCTTTGACATTGTCTCTATAAAATTCGAGCCTCATCTCTCAATACTGCTTGATGATAAGACCTTCATCTTGCCTTTCATTTCCTCCCTGGCCCTGGACCAGTCCATCTGTTCCTCCCCAGCGTCTCTGTCGCTTTAATCTGTTGCCCTGCCTCTGATCTGTGCTCGTTACACCTGTGAGCCCAGCCCATGTAATAGGCTCTTCCTCCCTCATCTTCTGAAGCCCCATCTGTGCCCCTGAATGATTCCAGCTCTGCCTCCCTTTCGAGTCTTCCCTGAGCAATTGCTCAGACTACTTGAGTTGGGGCCCCTTGGGGACTAGATGCTCATTTTTCATGTGTTATCTCTTTGAGCTTTGCTCAGTGTTCTTGATTGGGCTTAATTAGGGTGCTGTGGGATCCTACTTGGCCTTCCATTACTTCAGAGGGGCCAGCATCTCTGAAGGCAGGTGCAGCAGATAGGAACCTCCAGGTGAGTGCCAGGCTTGGTGCTCTCCTGGCTTCTCCAGGGGCTGGTAGGGAGAGGTCACTATTTTCAGAAGGGAGGGGTAGCTAGGTTTGGGGAACTATTGCTCGATTATAGGAGATATTTATTTCTGCTATTAGTGATATTCGGTTTCTCCTGATGGTGGTCTTGATACTATCTATGGAAACTTCTTTCTAGAAAAATGCACATAGACACAAAAACTTGAATGATTCTTGTGGTATCTTTTGGTTTTTTCATTTATTCTGTGTGTGTGTGTGTGTGTGTGTGTGTATTTGAGACAGGGTCTCCCTATGTAGTTCAGACTGGCCTTGAATTCACTATGAAGCGCAGGCTGGCCTCAAACTCTCTGAAATCCTCCTGCCTCAGCTTCCTGAATGCTGGGATTACAGGCATGTGCTACCATGCATGTTTTTTTTCACTTACCCTTAAAGCAAATTTTGCTTCTTTTTGAAACATTCCAGGCTGAGACAAAGAATTAGGTAAGGTTCTTCCTTCTACACCATGTGTACGTTTAGGACTGTTCTGTTCTTGTGTCTAAGTTATTTGTACTGTGGTAGAGGTTGGTGGGAATTCTCCCTTGCATCTTACTGGGGATTCTTCAATGTGTGTTATTTGTGTTATTTGCCTCATTCCCCACAGTTCAGTTTAGGTTTGGTGGACTGACCGGGAACAAAGGGAGTGATAGACAAGTGGGACCGCCTAGGCCCTAAGTGTTCACTCAGGGGTTTTCACAGCCGGGCTCAGCTAAATTACTTAACTCAGGAATTTTAAACTGGTGACTCAAAGCCCAGAGAAGCCAGTGGGTAAGTTTTGTTTTGTTTTGTCTGCCCAGCATTTCCAAGAGCAAAGTTATCTTGACCTCAATAAAAGGTCTTATCTTGAGCTCAATAAGAGCAATGCGCAGCTATTGTCTTATACTGATCCTCTTAAAGCATTTATGTCAATTGCTTGTCCTGAGGCAACTGAGTTTAGAATTTCACCTTCTCCTTTGTAAAAGCAGGCAAACTACCTACCTCAAAGTACTAAATGAGCTTATGAATGTAAGAGCTAAATGGGAAAGGGAAGGGAACTGGGAGATGGAGTGAGGGGAGAGGAGAGGGAAGAATGAGGAAAGGATCAAGATGCATTATATGTATGTGTCCCAATTCCCCATGAAAAAATATAATCATGTACTGCAAACATGTACTAATAACAATGTATTTTTTTAAAAAAGAACTACATAAATTAGCTCAGTTCCAATAAGTTCTTAATAAATTGTTAACAAATTGGTTATTAATAGCGATTTATTTTGATGAGTGTCCTGGAAAGTGCTTAGAAGGGGAGCTGGAAGCAGGTGGGCTCTGGTGTGGGACAGGGAGAGGAGAGATTTGCGGGACATTGGAGTGGGGTAGAGAATAAAATTAGGACTGTCTGCTGGGAAAGCCACCCAAAGTGGGAAGGCAGAGTTTGGTCCAGAAAGTGGTGAAACAGCATCCGGAGTTGCTGGCTACCAGCTCAGAGCTGATCAGAGTTTCTGGGGATGAGAATGCTTGGTTTTCCCCAAGGCTTCTTGCAGGGGAAGTAGAAGCCTCTGCCCAGCCGCCTCCTCATCGACTCACATCCTCAGGCCTCCTGTGCCTCCCACCACTGCCTTGTTCCAGGGCCCACTCCTTGGGTTGCCTGGGGTTTCCAGACACACATGCTTTTGATGGAGTGGCATCCTCCGCAGCCCTGGAAGGTGGGTTCAGGGTGCCATGGCCCAGGCCTGAGTGTCTGGAGCTCATTTTAATCAGCAACAGGGAGGCTTTAATGCTGGGCCTCCCTAGGGCTTCCATGAGCTGACCACTTCCACCTGGCTGACTTCTCATAGACTTGGGTTCTGTTGTCTGAGGGGGAGGGGGAAGGGAATGTGGGGAGAGCCTCTGATGGGGGCAGGTTGCCTCCTGCCTTTGGGTGGAAGGGCTGGGCTACCAAGGGGTTCGGGTTGCCCTCCATGGTGGGGATCCTGGGGGTGAGGTTGAGGCTGGCTTGCAGATAGGAGGCTAGAATCCTTAGGGTTGGAACAAACAGAGAATTTAGGAATATAGATCCTGAATTCAGATCTCAGTGCTGTTATTTACAAGTTTGTGACCTTGGACAAGTCATCTCATCTCCTGGAGTCTGTTTCCTCATCTGTAAAATGAGAATGATAGTAGTACCCACCTCAGAGAATAGCTATGAATAAATGTTTGTATTATAAATATTTACCATTAATATAAATAACTGTGGGCTATAAAGATTAATTATTAGTATAAGGTGAGAGTCCAGGTGGCTGAACTGGGCATCAGAGATAGGCACTGGTCAGGTAGGTGTGTTTCAGGGGAGCTTATCAGGAAATGAGACAGATTTGAGACAAGTGTCAAGACGGCTGGGATTAGAGTGGGTGCTGGAATAGAGTTTGGTCTAGACCAGGGATGGATGGCGAACCTATGGCATGCATGCTGCAGTGGGCTGTTTGTATCACTGAAGTTCTAAAAGGTTGGACATCACATGTCTAGACTTTCATCAATGGGTGAGAAGAACAGGAGGGAAAGAGGGGCAAATAAAGCCATCTATCCTGCCACAAATTCTTGAGCACTGATACGGACACACATTCATAGGCTGCCTGCCTCCTTTCCTGCCAGACCGGGATTCCCAAAGCCACAAAGAGGGATATAAAGGGGGTGGGAATATTCTGAGTCATCTCAATGTATGTGGAGGGGGTAGCCATAGAGCCAATGCCCAAGGCTGCGTGGCAGGGAAGAGTACTGCTCTTCCCTGATCTCCTCTCCTGAGTGGACCCCTTGCTGTGATAGTTGAGGAAGCCCAAGAGAAGTCTCAAAAGTAGTCTTGTGTCCCTACAACAGGGGCGATGACACCAATCTTCCCTGGCTGCTCTGACAGCACCAGAGCCTGGATGGTGGGCTCTCTAGAGAGACCTTTTCACCAGGTAGTGTATCAGGTCCTTTCACTAGGGCCATGGCATGGCAGGGCCTGGCCATGTAGGTCTGTGACCATGGTCATCAGTTGCAGACAGCTGGTGGAAGTGCTCAGATCTGAAGAGGAGCAGGGGTGTGCAGGGGGAGGAGGAGATCTGAGACCTAGAAGGACAATCTGACGCTGCTTTGAATCAAGTAGAATTTGCTCTAGTACTGACGGGGGAGAGGCATAGAAAAGACCCAGCATTCACCAGACTCACCATATAGGAGCAGAAGTTTTCATTTTATATCATTTCGGTGTACTGTTCCCCTCTCATGCTGATTAGGAGAAACACACAGTTGTAACCCATTTATGAATGTAACACTGCCAAGACTTGCAGTGGGAATGTGCATGCTTATGCCAAGGATGCTTTTGATGTTCTCAGAGCTGCAGGCACTGCCCTAGCCAGGGTACTACAGATGCGTGGGAGCCCCCCCAGGCATCAGAGTGCCTCCTCAAGCTTTGGTTCTGAGTGGTGGTGAGCCCCATCTGCTTTGTGTGTGTGTGTGTGTGTGTGTGTGTGTGTGTATTTAAGAGAGGCAAAAAAAATTGCTCACAGTGTGGTTTAGAGACAGAATAGAGACTTCTTCGAGAGCTAACTGCCCTGGTGTTATTAAGACTCCCATTATTATATTAAGACCATTTTAAGTGGTCGGTAATAAGAGTAAAGTGAAAGGAAATGAGCACATGAGAGCCTGCTGGGCTCCAGTTGTGAAAATCAGGAGGAAACACCAGAGGCCTTCTCCTCAGAACTGTGAGTGGATGGTAGAACACCCACAATCCTATTATCATTTGATGTCTTTCCCAGCTTGTAGCTGGGACAATTAAAGATGAAACAGAAATAAGATTTAAGAAGTTGGAAGGCAGAAGACAAAATTTTATTATTTGCAGATGATAAGATTTTATACCTAACTGACTAAGGGAATCAAGCAAAATAAAAACCCCCAGCTATTAGATAAAATGAGAGTGTAGTGTGTTGGCAGCAAGTAGGATAGAAATATTCAAATCAAAAGCTTTTCCACATGCCAGGTTGATGGGCTTTAACGTACAATACAATACAACATTATATGAGAGAGATAGCATGCTTTACATCAAATTTATAAATATATTTAGGAATAACCCTAACAATAAATGTGCTATTGGGTCTATGTAAAAAACTTTTAAAAAAAGTTGCTGAGAATTATAAAGATGTTAATGATTAAATAGCCATATGGTACTTTTTACATTATATAAAGTATAAAAGAGTTCCTATCTTCCTTTGTTAATTACTTGTTACATTTGTACTAGGAGCTATAGGCTGAGGATTTAGTAGTGAAAAACACAGCTACAGGATGTGGATTTACTGATGAAATGGATGGACGAGATGGTTGACAAAAGAATTAGCAAACCACTTACATGCATACAGCTCACGATAAATATCAGAGAAATAACCTTTCCTTTTGATTTGTGTGATAGATCTCCCTGACTGGCCTCCACCTACTTGTTTTTCTAAAGTATTCAAGCCTTTTTTAAAAAACAACAACAACAAAAAAAACCACAGATACACTGACTGTAGTAAATTTGTGGAATAAGTCAGGAGTGATAAATCTAACTTACTCGTGAAACATGCAAATAAGGCATTGCAAACCACCTGTTATTGAACTCCCTGCATACTGTTGTCTTTTTCTGTAAATGGATGTCTTTTTTTTTTTTCTCTTCATTTTGTTTTAATGTGTTCTTGCTAGTGTCCTGCAAAAGACAGAAAGCCTCGTGTTGGCCTATGTCCTTGGAAGTAGGGCGAGCTCACTTTTAAGTTTATACTGGGATAGGAGGAAATTTACTAGCTGATCACAAGAATGCAGTTAGTTGTTCCTCCTACCAGAGACCATCTCAGTTTTGTGGACCCTTGCTTTGCTTAAATGCTTAACCAGGAAAGGATTTATCTTAAACCTTTTTTTTTTTTAACACCTCTATGTGTTATAAAAGTGAGCAGAATGGGAAGCAAATGCCACAATAGCTATGAGTCTTGAACTTCATGTGGAATGCATTTGTCTCCAGAATGTTCTTTACAAGCTTTTTTTCCCCCTTTCTTTTTACTTTTTCACTCTGGGGATCAAGCAGGGCCTTGTGAATGTGAGGAAAACACTACCACTCAGTTAGATCCCTGGCCTTTCTAGCATGTTGTGTGCTTTGCTGTTTATTACTGACTTCCTATACTTCTAATCTTCTTTTTCCACCTTGGTCATACCCAAGAAGAAGTTTACTGATTTCCTCAACAATGTCTGCCCAGACCTTCCACTGTCTCCTTTCCTTTTGCTCTAAGGGAGCTTGCCAAGGAGTCCTGTAGCCAGTAGACAACCTCCAGCTTGAGGGAAGACAAGAAGTGGACGAACACATGGTGCATTGGGGTGTCCTCCTTTGATGCTCCTTTTCCATGGTGTGCTTAGAGCATCTGAAATTAATTTTGCTTCTGAGGCTTCACAGGTTGCCAGTAGATACCTTTGTTTCCCGAGTAAGGTAAGCGTAGGCCAGGTGCGAAGGATGGCAGGCCAGATCTTACACAGTGTCTGTTTTGCTTCAAGGGGGAGAGCTGAGGGCCGCTACTTCAGTGTCCAAACCTCCAAGAGCTGGCGGACTGGTTTCAAAGAGGACGAGGAACCCTAATTCTGCCTTTTGGGCTACAGAGATAGATATGTGGGGCACAGCAGGGACTTGAATGATAAACTGCTAAGAGCTTAAAAATATTAAAAACTTTAAAAACATTCATTCCAGTCACTCCTTTTAACAAATGAAGAAGCTGAAGCCCTTGGAGAGGAAGTTGATGCCCAGTTTTCAGCCCAGCAGCGTTCCCAGCGCACCGTGGCATCAGCTGTAAAGGTGGAAGCCACTGCTGGAGTCACTGGCAATCCAAGCAGAGGCCTCCGGGAGTGGCCCCTCCTGTTGTACATCAGTGACTCAGTCACACAGCATCGTCTTTCCCTCTGGAAGCTGGGAGAATGTTTCATCTTTGGGTTACAAAGAGACAGTGACAGATTCCTCAAACTGTGCAGATCCTCCAGATAATGACAAACACCTGAGGCACTGAGGCAGCAAAATGCTCCCAGCGACCCAGCTATGAAACGGAAAACCCCGGACACTTCCGGCAGTGCACTCCGGGCTTGTGTGCTCAGCTCGGACTCCTTCAGGAGAGTCAGAGTAGACGCCACTGGAAAGAACGATAATCTGAAAAGACAGGGAAATGCTTTGCCTTTCAGGAGCGTGAAGAACAAAAAAGGTGAGGCCCCATGCAAGTCTCCACATACTGTGTTTTAGTTGAAAAAGTTCAAGCCTGCAGGAGAGTTGAAAGGATACTATAATTAACACATCTACGCCCAGGTCAGCTTTGCATTGCTAGTCCATGTGCTGGAGATGGTCCAGTCAGAAAGAGAGAAATTATTTTAGCTCAGTTTTGACGGTTCCCGGATATGATTTATTGACCCCCTTGCCGTGGGGCCTGTGTGACTTCGCATATGGTGGGAGCATGTGGTAAGGCCAAGCCTTTTTTTTTTTTTTTGTCTTTTTGAGACAAGGTCTCACTCTGCAGTTCAGGCTGGCCTTGAGCTCACTTTGCAACTGGTCTTGAACTCGCAACAATCCTCCTGTCTCAGCCTCCTGAGTAGTGCTGGAATTACAAGCGTGCACCACCAAGCCTGACTCAAGCCTCTCTTTTGAGGGCGCACCCCGCCAGTCTGAGGCTCAAGCACTCATTGGCAGAAGTGCACGGAAGTGCTGGGATTACAGGGGCTCCTAGTCTACTGGCTGCTGGGAGGTGGGGTCCGACTGGAAGAGGCGGGGAACTGGGAGCGTGGCCTGGAAGGGTTTCCGTCCCTCGCCGGCTCCTCCCCTCCTCCTCCCCTCGTTTAGGCTTCCTGCTTGGTCAGGGGCCTGTGAGACGCTGTCCTGCCATACAGCCTGCTGACTGTGACTTGAATCGTTAGCCAAAACAAACCTTTCCTCATTTAATTTGCAGTGTGGGGTGTTGTGCTTTGGTGATGGAGAAAGTAACAAAGATACCCTCAGTGACCCGAAGGCCTGCTCCTAGACCCTAGTTCACAAAGGAGCCACCACTTCCCTGTACCGCCGCCGCCGCCCTGGGAAGCAAATATTTTACCGCATTTGGGGCCTACTTGGGCTAGTACTGGGGAAATAATTAAGGTCTGAACTATAGCAACATCTTTCACCTAGATTTTCCAGTTATTAAGGGTTGAAGATTGAGGAACTTTGACACTTTAGCATGCATCTCTTGAGAATAATGGCATACTCCTTAGTAATCACAACAGCATTATCATACCTGAGAACATTAGCACTAATTCTGTTGCAGAATCTGTAATTTTCTCCTTTTCTCTTAAATGTATTTTAAAAAACATGCTGTTCTGAGAATTGACCCCAGGGCCTTGTGCACGCTAGCAAGTGCTGTACCATGGAGCTACATCCCCATCTATTGGGGACCTGGCCAAGATCCCCAACTGCCTGTATGAGAGGTACCAAGAAGGGTAAAATAAGAGAGACAGACTTAGTAATGCATGATGGGGACTGGGAGGTCAATGCTGAAAATGGGCAAAGACCCAGATACTCCAGCCGCTATTTATTGAGTGTGTACAGTGCAATGGGTGTATACAATGATAGGGGCTTCTAGGTCTGCAGAAGATTCAGACAGGGGTCAGTGACACTGCAGGCAATGGGTAAGCCTGGGATGACTCAAGAGGGTGGAGAGGACTTTATGCTAAGGAGGATCTTACTCTGGAGTGTTTTCAGTTTAGTAGTTTTAGTTTAGCCTTAGTGGGTGGGAGAGGATGGCCTATCCCAAGAGTTAATGGGAAGTCTCAAAACGGTGATATCATAATCCCAAGCCTCCATTTATCCCTTAGGGAAGGATTCAAAATTAGCCATTATGAATTTATGGTTCCCAATACATATCTCTTTAAAATATTTTTATTTTTAAAATTAAGTTTATTGGTACATTTTAGATATACATAATGGTCATATTCATCATAGGGAATTTGTATCCATACATGATACATTTTGATTCCTCTTTTTCCCCCCAATCCCCTTTCCTCCCTTCAGCCCTTCTTCTCCTCCTCCCTATTTACAAAACTTTGTTTCTATTTTATCTTTTTAAAATATTTTTTTCATTTTCCTTTCTTTTTTTTCTGATTCCTTTCCTCGCCTTAACAACAATTTTTTTCTTTTTTTCGGTCTTTTTTGAGATAGGGTCTCACTATGCAGTTCAGGCTGGCCTTGAGCTCACTTTGTAGCCCAGGCTGGTCTCGAACTCACAACGATCTTCCTGCCTCAGCCTCCCAAGTGCTGGGATTACAGGCATGAGCCACCACACCCGGCTCAATTTTTCTTTTTTTGAAACAAGGTTTTGGTAAGTTGTCCAGGCCGGCCTCAGACTTGTGGTCCTCCTGCATCTACTTCTTGAGTTTTTGGGATTATAGGTATGCACACCATGCCTGGCCACAAATGTCTTTTTATAGCTTTTTTTCAAATTGGGATCCAATCAAATTTGCATATTATTTTGGTTGTTGTATCTTTATCTCTCTCTCTTTCTCTTTCTCTCTCTCTCTCTCTCTTTTGATACCAGGAATTGAACTCTGGACTTCATGTTTGTCAGGCAGACGCTATGCTGCTGAGCTATGAACTGATCCTCTTTAGTTTCATTTAATATAGGAAAGTTGCTCCACTGGTTTTCATGACACTGACTATTTTTTTAGTACCAGAGATTGAACCTAGATGCTTTATGTTGAACTACATCCCTCCTTTTTACTTTATTATTGTTTTTTATTTAAAGACTGGCTTTTATTTATTTATAGAGCTGAGTGTGGTGGTGCAAGGCTATAATCCCAGAGCTTGGATTGCCATGAGTTCAAGGCCAGCCAGGGCTACATAGTAAGTTTAAGGCCAACCTGAACTACAGAACTAGGCCCTGTCTTAAAAAAATAGAGGACTGACTTTTTTAAGAGATTACATCAGTTGTTTTATAAAATGGACCATATTTTGCATATGTATGATTATTTTCTTATTATATAATATAAACATTTGAGGGACAAACACACCACATATGAGATTGTGTGTATCACTGTCATTTACATTATACCAAGAGACTTATATAAACTATGCTACCAAATGTGACCACTTCGTTGAAAAGTCTGTTGGGTCCTGCCCTCTTCTGCTTTGGGCCCATGTGAATGTACAGTTTTCACTATAGTTTTACCATCTAATGCTTGAATTGATAATTATATCATGTTTGCAAAATGGTCATTTTTCTAATCCTACATTACCTTCTACATCCTTCTGCCTCAGCCTCCCAAGTGCTGGGATTAGAGATATGCACCACCATGCCAGGCTACATTTTTTAATTGACATTTCTCTAAAAAGAATCTATATTTCTCTTTATCTCTTTGAGTATCACCATGGACCACAAATTCTTTTTTCAGACAGTTCTTTATGCTGTAATCCACTATCATTATCCTGTTATCCTATTTGCTCCCCCATTGTTCTGAATTCTATAAACCCGAGATGTTGTGGTTGGCCTTTGAGCACATCTTTGCTTTCTGATTTAAGAAAATGTCTCAGACTTAATTGAAATTTTTTTCTCCCCCAGACTTGGAGCAGGATTTCATCAAAGGATCCTTAGAGGAATGATGTTTGTAAGTCATGGCCCAGCTGCTGGTGCATAATACTGGGGCACAATTCACAGTAAAATAAAATCAACTTACAGCTAATTTTGGTTGCATTTTTCCTCTTGACATACAGAAATATTCTATTTCCTGACCTCAAAATTAGATAAATCAGTACAGAATGACCACAGTCGATAATAAGAATGTTTGAAGAAACTCCAAGCATATATATTATATACATATTTAACCTGAGTCTCTTTGAGGTTAGTTTTTTTAGAGATACTGTAACATAAAACCATAAACTGGGTGGCTTAACATAACAGAAATGCATGGTCTCAAAGTTCTGGAGGTCAGAGTTCAACGCCCAGGTAGGAAGGGTTGGCAAGGTTGTGCCAGAGTTGCCAGTGCTCTGTGGAATGTCACTTCTGCAAATAGAATCTCATGGGCAAATATGTTTGGGGATCACTGCATAGCATGTTTCACTCTTGGATATTCACAAGACCCATTTAGTAAGTTAAAGGCTTTGCCAAAATCCTGCAAAGAATCCAGCTCCATCTGTGTAGGCCAGCATTTCTTATTCTTGCTGTATCAGGTTGAATGGTGCTCATCTGTGAAATCCATTCACCTCCAATTCCTAGGACCTGCGGACAGTACCTTATTTGGAAAAATAGAGTTAGGACCTCGTGCTTATCAGGCAGGCGCTGTGCCACTGAGCTATATCCCAGGCCCAAGTGAGGATCTTGAGGTGGAACCATCATGTATTACCTGAGTGGAGACTAAATCCAACAGCAAGTGTAGAAAGAATAGGGGAAATGGGAGAGGAGCAAGAAGAGAACAGATCTAGAAGAGGGGTGGAGGCCGAGATTATGGGAACGTGGCCAGAAGGGAAGAAAACCAAGCAATACTGCTGGCAACCAGAAGCTGGAAGGCCAGAAGAGTTCTCCCTTAGAGCCCTGGAGGGGGATCTGGACTACTGACACCTTGATTTCAGGCTGTGCTGGCCTTGAACTTGTGATGATCCTCCTGCCTCAGCCTCCTGAGTTTCAGGATTATAGGTATGTGCAACTATGCCTGGATTTTTTTTTCTATTTTTTTTCTCTCTCTGCTTCCCCCCCCCCCAAGTGGTGGGGATTGAATCCAGGGTCTTCCACATACCAGGCAGGTACTATACCACTAATGAACTACATCCAAGTTCATGTGGTAAGCCTCTTTTTTTGCTTTATGCCTGAGAAAATATGGAGACTCGTAACATTCAAGGGCTTCCATGATCTCATATGTCAGGGTAATTTTTAAAATTATATTCTTTTAGTTCTTTTCTTTTTATTATTTTAAAAACAATAAAACCAAGGAAAACAAAACAGAATAAAACCAATCAAAACCAACCAGTGTAAGTGACACAGGATTTCAAAACAATACGAAATCAACAATAGTTACCACAATGCTTCTTGCTGTCCTCAAAATAGCTGCAGATACCCTCAGACATAGTCAAAATCAAACAGAACAGAACAGAATGTAACCAACAAAAACAAAACAATGAATACAATAAAGGACTTCAAAACAAGACAACAGTGAGTCCAAAATATCTACCATAATATATCTTGCTATCTTTGAAATAGCTCATGCCATTGGATATGACAAAATCAAACAAAGCAAAACAGAACAAAACCCAACCCAGAAAAACAATGAAAATGATACAGGCCTTCAAAACAGACAAGAGGGAATTAACAATGGCTACCACCCTCAGAAGGAGATCCCTCTGGATGCCACACTGCATACCACCTCCTCTGAATAGATGAGAAGACCATTGGCCCTACTCCTGCAAGGTCAGTGAAACACCAAAACACCACAAGCATCACATTTCACTTTACTTCAATAGTTATCATCGCAGTCTGTGTTTCTCCTGATCAGTTGGTCGCTTATGGGGAAGGGGGGATTAGGCTCTTCTTGTTTGCCAGCCTGCACACCAGAAGAAGCTGGGGTCTGGTGGCCCATGTGTGACATTGGTTTGCAGGGAGGGCTTGCTTCTTGGTGAGTCCTTGTTCTCTCCCCCTGCAGTCCACGAATGGGACTGACTCACAGAGAAAGGCTTGGGTCTGGCTGTCCCCACTCTGGAGGCAGCCTGCACGTGGTGCTGGTTTACAAGGAGGGCTTGTTCTTGGTGAGGCCTTGTTCTCTCCCCCTGCAGTCCGCAAATGCCTAAATTATATTCTTTTAAACAAGTATTAGGTAAGTTTTTTTTGGTGTGGGTCAAGCCTAAGCTATTTTGGAGGATGCTAATTCTAGTTGGTGATAAAGCTTATCTGATGGTATGTGAGCTTTCCATGGTTGTAACAAGGTACCTGAGAAAGCCAGTTTAAGGTGTGAGAGGACTAGAACATGAATATTTTGCAACCTGTGATTTATTTTCTTTTGTTGTTTTTTTGAGACAGGGTCTTGCTATGTAGTTCAAGTTGGTCTTGAACTTGCTTTGTAGACCAGGCTAACCTTGAACTCATGGTACTCCTCCTGCCTCAGCGTCTCAGGTGCTGGGATCACAGTTGTGAATCACTACACCTGGCACAATTATCAGCTTAAGCAACCAGAAACCAAAACTATAGGGAAAACCATGATTCCTATGGATCCAAGTCCCATTGCAGAGGATGGATTTACTAAGTATAAAAGGAGAAATGGAAGGATATAGCAGTTTCATAGGTGTCAGTCCATGGTCGCTTGGCTCTGTCACTCTTGGGTTGTGGTGATAATAATATACCACTGCCATAGAAGCATGTGGCAGACAAGGTGGCTCATCTATAAGATGGCCAGGAGGAAAGTGCAGGGAAGAGTTTGGTTCTGACCTCCTCCCATGAACCCCCCCCCCCAAAGCATCTACCACTTGCCCCAGTGCCACCCTGAGCCTCAGGGGGACATTTAAAATACAAACCCTTAGCCAGGCTTGGTGGTGCATGCCTTTAATCTCAGCACTCAGGAGGCTGAGGCAGGAGGATCATTGCAAGTTCAAGACCAATCTGGGCTACAAAGTGAGTTCAAGGCCAGCCCGAACTGCATTAGGAGACCCTGTCTCCAAAAAACCAAAAAACAAAACAAAACAACAACAACAAAAGCTCCCAAATTCTTACAGATGTGACTGGTGACTGAAACAAGAGCGGGAGAGATACATTTAGCACAAATTAGTTATTATCTTTGGGATTATGAGGCAGACAGTAGCTTGCCATCTGGTCAAATGTTCTTCAAATCTGTCCATGTTTGGAGAAGGTAGAAAGCTAAAAACGATGTTTTCTAGATTTTCCTGCAGTGAGAATTCAGGATGTACAAAAATTAAGATTCTAGCACTCAGAGGCACTTGCACAAGCCTCACCTTTGCAAAAGGCCCTGGCTTTTGTTTGCAGATGTAGTGGAGGTATTGAGCAGCCGTGAGTCTCCCCTCAGCTGGCAGTTTCCTGGCTCGAGTGTGGTGGCAGCATTTTACGTGGGCAGCTGTGGGGGCACAGCCAGACTTGGCTTGTGTCTTCCTGACATCTGAACAATCTTCTGACATGACTCTGGAATTATTCCTGGAAGTTTAACCTTGAGTGTGTCTCACACCAAATGCTCCGCCAGTTCAGTGATTCAGGGAGCTCTGTGCTACCTGCCACAGGTCTTTCTTTTAAGGCCAGCCAGAAGCCAGGCCCTATTCCGCACAGCCAGACCTAAGCCTTCCTGATGGAAATAGGGTCTGAGCTCCTGATGGAAGCACTGGGCACTGGTGTAAATCAGCAGTGGTCAAAGAGCAGTACAGTTGGGCCAGGGATGTAGCTCAGCAGCACAAGCACCTGCCTGGCAAGTGCAAAGTCCTGAGTTTGAGTCCTGATACCCTCCCCTGCCCAAAAGAAAACACCCAATACAGTTAGTGAATGCATCAGAGAAGTCACAAATCTAAAACTATGGGACAATTTTTAAAATCCTGAATTTATATAACTATGATTCAGGAGTAAATGTTCAGTTATAGTCTCATGGATAGATTGGAAAAATACTGTAAATAAATAAAAGTGATGGCATTGGGTGCCTTTAGAAGTGCAGCTTGGGGTGAATAAATGAGAAGCAAAAGGTAAGAGTTTAAGTAAATTCACCTCATACAATGTGAAAATATAACATATATTTCAAAATTAATCTATTAGGTAGATAATAGGATACAAGGAGATAGTGTTTTTGCAAAAGGGAAGAGGACCAAGAGGTGGAGGGGAAGTGAATTGGATGAAAGAGAATTGAGATGTGTTATGCACATGTACCAACCCCCCACAGTGAATATATGATTATATACTGCAAACATAATAAAAATAATAGGAAATGCAAAAATTCATTATCCCACATATTTAAACATTTATATATGACTAAACAGATGGATCCAATCCCATACGCAAATGCTGACTCTTATCTGTATCCTAAACATTACTTTTTTAGGTTGGCATTAGGTTCGCAAAACTCTTTGTTATTTTGGAGGTGGTTTGCCTTGCAGAATGTGGGATCACTGTACATTCAAGGTTACCGGATGTTCAGCTTGTATGGGTTTAAGATGCCCTGAATATAGGTGCAGTGAGCATTGAAAAATACTGGCCTGCTGGGTCAAGGCTCAGCATTACACGTGGCAGTCTGGTTTTCAATCAACCACTTCAGTGCCAGGCCATCAGTGAGGAAGTGTCGCTGCTGTGACATTAGCTTCTTCTGTTTTCTTTCCTGTTTCTAACTCGCACAAGGATTTTTCTGGTTTCCTACTTATTTCTAACCCAGAGGAGGGAGGTGTCTCTGCCTCTGAGAGCTCGGAGGGTTTGGTTAGGGGGACTGGGAGAGAACCAGTTCACGGCAGAGGTGTAAGAGCTGAGGCACAACAGCCACTGCCGCAGGCTGAGGGGCGCGTCCACTGAGGCAGAGGACGATGTCAGGGAGAAGGTGACATTTCGGTTGAGCCTGCTTGGTGAATCTCAGTATCTACAGATTTTACTAGATCAGCAGGGTCAATCTCCAGATAAAAATCGTTAAGTAGCCTGGGTGGGGTAGGAGGGAGACAGTTCTTTGCTTGGATTTTGTAAATACCTCGTCTAATGTCTGCATTAGAAGCTCCAGGTTCTAATGCACATTTTGCCACCTACGGAGAGGGAGAAGCGGGAGTAAGAAAGATCAAGCAGGTTTATTTAGCAACATCGTTTTTTGCGAACGGATCGGCTGTTCACGGAGGAGGAAGAAGCAAGGAGCCCCTGTCCCAGCTCGGACCCTGTCTCCGCTGTCCCTGGGCCTGGGACCTGCGCAGTTTCCCAGAGGCCCGCTGGGTCGCACTGTGGCCTCAGGAATGCGCGGGGGCTGGGCTGGGGCTAGGAGCCCGCCGCGGGGCGCCCCTGCCGGCCGGCGCGCTCCCCACCCTGGCCTGGATCCCGGGCCGCCGCCGGGGGCGCCAGATCCCGGCCTGGCTCGCCGGGAAGCGCCGCGCCAAGGCCCCTGCATGCCCTCTGCGTGATGATGTCTCTGTGTAGTTTTATTTACAGCCCCTCTCGCCCCTGCCTTGCTTTCCCCAGCGTTTGACTTTCCATGGGTACTTACTGCTCGGGTGGGATGTGTAATCTCATTCATTGTGATACCAGGGGTCAATGTGCCACGGAGCCCTCCTACCTCAGCTTTCTTAAGTGTGCATTTAAAACGTGTTATGGGCTGATGAAGTTCAGTGGTACAGCACTTGCCTACTATGTGCAAGGTACGGGATTCATTTTCAGAACTGGGGAAAAAAATGTTGCTTACCATCCTCCCTCTTACTGGGGACTGAACCCAGAGCTTTCACACTGAGTTACCTTTCCGGCTGTTTAAAATTGTTTAAAAAGAAATTTGAAAGGGAGTATTGCTAAATTGCCTCAGCTAAGTTTGAGCTTGCAATAATTGTCCTGCCTCAGCCTTCCAGACTGTTAGGATTAAAAGCATGCACCAGCGCGCTCCACTACAGTAGTAGCTAGTTCTTAAAAGGGAAAAATAGTGCTGAAGGGAGAAAAATGAAGCAGTACAGAAGTCTCTCGGCTTAGACCAGACAGTTACTGCTAGTACGCACTTGCCCGTGATTCCTTCCAGAACAGTGTATGTGTGGACATGTCCTTTTAAATGCTCTCAGCACCCCCAAGCCTAGTCATCCCCTCCCCCCCAGGTCTTGGAGACAGCCTCAAGCAGCGTGAGTGGGTCTACAGTTCTCTTTAGAAACCGCTGCTGGTGTACGATCACAACAGGGCCCTGTAATTATTCAATCAATCCCCACGGAAGGTTATTGAGCCCCTCCCCGCCAGGCCTTTGCTGTTTCACAGTTGTGTGGTGAACATCTGCGTGGACGCGGCTCTGACTGTATGTGCAAGTGTGTCCCTCAGATCAATTCCTAGAAGCTGAGCTGTCTCCTGGAAGAATTTCTGCATTTTACCGTAGATCTTGGCTGCCCCCTAAAGGTGGTGCCCATTCCCGCGCCCAGCCAGGACAGCTCCCAAGACCGGTCCCATGAACACCAGGTTTCTCCGGCTCTGAAAATATTTTATCAATATACAGTTTGGAAAGTAGTGCTCTCATTATTTTAATTTGCACCTTTTAAATTTTGAAAGAGGCTTATTCTTTTTCACATGAATAAAATCTATTCTGTGAGCAGAAGTTTCCTCTTTGCCTATTCCAACTGGATTGTTGGTCTTTTCTTTCTTTTTTCCTTCTCCTTTCTCTTCCTCCTCTTCTCCTTCCCTTGCTCTCTTTCTCCTCCTCTTCTTTTCTTTTTCTTTTTTTTTTTTTGCTTTACTGCATTTGAACTCAAGGCCTTTTCACTGAGCTACATCCACAGGCCTTTATTGTTATTATTATTATTTATTAATTTTGAGGTAAGGTCTCACTAAGCCACTGAGTTGTTCAAGGTGGGCTTGAACTTGCAACCCATTTTGCCTACCCTCCCAGAGTACTGGAATGTTGATATTTTTCCTATGGATTGCAACTGATTTTGTATTTGTCCATTTGAATTAGTATGATGAAGTATTTGAGGCAGGCTAAGTTTATAAATAAAAGAGGCTTATGTAACACACAGTTTTGGTGGCTGAGAATCCAAACAACACAGTGCAGACTCTGATAGGCTGTTACTTCCTGGTGTGTGGCAATGGGAGTGATGAAGGAGGAAGAAAGCACACCCCCAAACAGGAAGCCAGGCCGCAGCTGGGAGGGGTATGCTTAGGCCCTCAGGAGAGCTCCCACCAGGCACCAGCTTTCCCTCCTAAAGGCGGTGTCCTTGGGGACCTATGGACCTCCACTGTGCCTCCCAAGTTTTCACAGCATTTCCCAGTACCACCCTCCTGGGGAGATTAAATCTCCAAAGGGAGCCTCTGGGGGCAAGCAATGTCCAAGCCATAGCGTTTTTTCTAAATTAGAGGAAGTAGACCTTTGGTGATCATAGCTATTTACTTTTTGACTTTGCTTATGGTATTTATTGTCCATAAATTGAAATTTAATTGGGGGGTGGGTGGGTGCTGGGAGTGGAACCCTGGGCCTCACACAGGCTGGGTAAGTGCTCTACCATTGAGCTACATTGTCAATCCACTGCCCATATTTATGGAGTCAAATTTGTTAGTCTTTTTTTGGTAACATGGATCAAACTCACAACCTCACACTTCCCAGGGAGGTGCTATGCTGCTGAACTATATCCCCAGCCCAAATTTGTTAGTCTTTTCTCTTATGGTTGCTATTTTTTTCCATTTTATTTGGAAAGGCCTTCTTTATCTAAATTTTGCATCTACACGTTCCTAGGTTTTTGTCTAGCAATCTCCCCAAAGAGATCCAGGTAACATGAAGAGCATTCTGCATGCTAGAAGAGGGGTAGGGAAATGTTCCATAGGGAAAATATATTATTTAATGTCAGACAAGTAGTTTGCCTTTGAAAAAATAACATTTGTTCCCTCTTTACAAAGATTATATATTTGTTGTGGGAAATTTGGGGAATATACACACATTGTATGTATTAATGTATTTATAAAATGTGCCTACATGTATGCGTGTGCGCATGTGCATGCGTCTGAGTGTGTGTGTGTGTTTGTAGTGTATGACAGGCAAGTTCTCTACCATTGCACTGTATCCCCAGGCCCTGGAAGTGTATATTGGTGTAAGGAAGAAACTGAGGAATCTATAATTCTTCTGCTCAGAGATTAACAATGCTATATATATGGTATAGAGTCATGTGCTGCATAATGACATTTTGGTGAATGGGGGACCCCAGCGTATAGCTCCCTTAGATTATAGCGTAGCCTAGGTGTGTAGCAGGTTTTATCTAGGTTAGGTTAAGCATATTCTATGATGTTTGCACAATAATGCAATTACCAACGATGTATCCTTGTTATTAATAGACATATGGCTGTATATATTTATGTCATATATATATATCTTACTTAAAAAACTATTACAATATCCCAAGAACATTTTCTCAGAATACTAAACTTTCTTCTATGATTCTTAATTGCGGACTTTTCACAAATGGTATAACTAACACATGTATCTAACCAGTCTCAGCTTTTTAGTTTTCCACGGTGTTAAGCGGGTAATGATAACACACACCGCTCTCCTCGTTCCTCCTTCTGAAGGTGTCCAGGTATCCAGCGCACTTGGGGAGGCAGACAGTGTGGATTTAGTTTCAACACGGACCCTGCTTGTTTTTTTAAATCTTTTTTGAGCACAATGAGTTCATCTCAGGTTATCATGTGTCAGGACCTCCTAGATTCTGTGCTTTTTAAAAATATGTGTTTCGCATACTTTCTGCACATGAAGGGAAGAGCAAGTCAACCATCCTGCACTTGTCAGGCCGACTAAAGACAGAGCCCCTTCTCCCCTGCCCATGTGTAAAACCCGAGGCTCAGTGAGACCCGTGAGCTGTGTCCTTGTGCATCTAGCGAGCACCTCAAGGCAGCCTGCTCCGTGCAGGGCTCCCCCTCAGCTGCAGGGCTGGCCTTGGGGCTGCTCTGACCCGCTGCGCGCTCTGCTTGGCCGTGCGGAGGAGGAACCGGCCTTTACTCGCTAATTACAGGGGTCCTGCAGGGGTCGCCGTGCGGACCCCAGGCTGTGCCAAACGCCTGCTGCAGAGGAAATCTCAGCTCGGCGCGGTTCTCAGCTTTCCTTTTTCGCGCGACCATGGGTGCTGAGAGGGTTCCTTTCTGGAGCCACTTTCTTGGGCACCGTTCTTCTGCGACGAGGAGAGGAACTCACTTTATGTGGCTCAGATGCCCACCAGGCGTTGATCTTCCCTTCCATTGGGAAAACAGAAACGCACCCTCCACCCCCAACCAAACCGAAGGACACTACCACCGAGCATCCTCAGCCTTTTTTATTTTTATTTTTATTATTTTTATTTTGGGACAAGGTTTCACTGCTGCTTGGGCTGCCGCTAAACTCTGACCTCAAAAGATCCTCCTCCCTAGGCCGGGGATATAGCTCAATGGAGCAGCACCTGCCTGGCGAACCTGAGGTCCTAAATTTGATTCTCAGTACCAAAAAGAAAAGAAAAAAGAAAAAAAAAATCCTCCTGTCTGAGCCTGAGCCTGACACTACAGATGCTGCCATTATGCCGACTCTTTATTGTTAAAAAAAAAAAAACTTTAAAATTATTTTTAGTTAAAGAATGATACTGAGCCGGGCATGGTGGTGCACACCTATAATCTCAGCATTCAGGAGGCTGAGACAGGAGGATCCTTGCAAGTTTGAGACTAGCCTGGGCTATAAAGTGCAGTCAAGACCAACCTGAACTGCATAGCAAGACCCGTCTCAAAAAACCAAAAAAATTATATCAATTACATTTGAAGTTCACAACAGGATATGTTATGGGATATATGTATATATATTCTCAGTTTTTTTAAGGGAAAGGACAGCTGAAATCACTTTATACTTTTGTATCTTTGATCAACAACTCCCATGTCATGTCCCCTTTTTTCATCCAAGGTGACCACTGTTTTCTTCTTTCTATAGTTACCATTTTTCTTTCTTTTTAAGGAGGTTCCACATTAGAAGTGAGATCATGCCATGTCTTTCTTTCTGTGTTTGTCTTATTTCACTTAGCATAATGTCCTCTGGGTCCACCCATGTTGTGGCAAATGGCAGGATCTCTTTTTTAAAGGTTGAATAATATTCCATTGCAGCATATAAATGCTACATTTTCTTATTCCATCTGTTCTTATTTAAAGAAAAAAAGAAAGAAAAATAAGGCAAAACAGAAAAAAGGGTAGAAGTAATACAGAATTTCAAAGAAAAATATTAACATTAAGAAATTACCAGTTGATAAGTTACATGTTGTCCTCTTAGATAGTTGTTCAAGTTACCAAATCACAGCATAAAAGCGGACAGTGCAAACACTGACAGTGCAAACCATTCTGTTCAGTGATCTAATGGGAACTTAGTATTATGGTCATTTATCTTACACACTTGAATGTCTGTATAGTTATATCCTTTAGAGCACTTTGCTTCCCTTTCATTTTTACAATATCTGTTATGAATTTTGGATCTTATTATTCTTTCAGTTTTTATAATTTTTTTACACTAGAGAGACAGTGCAATATTTACAATTGTGAGACTTATTTATTTCACTTATGAGAATAGTCTCAAGTTGCCTCCATTTACCTATAAAGGCCTCAAGACTTTCCTTTTATATAGCTGAGTAATATTCCATTGTATAAAAGTACCACATCTTTTTCATCCACTCTGCAGGTGATGGGCAATTTGGTTGTTTCCAAGACTTATTCCATCTGTTGATGAGCATTTAGTTTCTTCTCATATTTTTTTCTTCTCATATTTTGACTATTGTGAATAATGTGGCAGTGACTATGAAGAAAAGATATTTTTTTATTTCACAGTATTTTTTTATTTCAAAAAGCAAAACAGAAAAAAAAGATAGACATGATACAGAATTTAAAAAAAAGAATAGGGAATTAATGCTCATTGATATATTGCATATTGTTACCTTAGAAGTAGTTGTTCAGATTACAAAATCCAGATACGAAAGTGATCAGTCAAACAATGACAGCACAAACTAGAACAGATCTTTTTAGGAGGTGGTAATTTCATCTCCTTTGGATGTATATTCAGAAGGGCAATTGTTAGACCACATGGTATTTACTTTTATTTATTCATTTATTTTATCTACTTTTATTTTTTTAAGGAAATTTGTTAATGTTTTTTAAGATGAGTGTACCAATCTACACTCCATACCAGCATACTAAGATTCCCTTTTCTCTATACTTTCAATGACATTTGCTATCTCTTATCTCTCTCTCTCTTTTTTTAAATAAAAACTGTTCTAATGGTGTGAGGTGATAGATCATAGTGGTTTTAACTTTCATTTTCCTGATGGACATCTTTTTCAGGTATCTATTGGCCATTTTTATGTTTCTTTTGAGAAGTGTCTTTTTAAGTTCTTTGCCCATTTTAAAATTGTCTTTTGCTTTTTTTTTTTTTTTTTGGTTTGCTATTGAGTTGTAAGACTGTGAGCTGTCTTTATAAGGACTTTCACTTATCCTACAAAACAATGATTTAGACAAACACCATGAGAGCTTTGCAGTCTTACCTAATTGACTTGAAGATAAATACATTTTATTCATATTTTTAAAATTTTTATTTTAAAGAGGATAAAACCAAGGAAAATAAAACAGAATAAAACCAATAAAAAATAAACCAGTATAAGTGATATGGGACTTTAAAACCTTACAAAACCAACAATAGTCACCATAATGCCTTTTCTTCAACATAGCTACAGATAATTTTGGACATAGTAAAAGCTGAACAGAACAGAAAAGAATAGAAACAATGAACTGTGAATCCAATAAAAGACTTCAAGACAAGCCTACAGTAAATCCAAAATGACTACCATACTGTGTCTTGTTATCTTTCAAATAGCTACTCCTGCCATCAGATTTAACATAATCAAACAAAACAAAACAAAATAAAATCCAACCCAATAAAACAATGAACATGACTCGGTTCCCCAGCCAGGATGGCTTCCTGGTGAGGCCTGAATCTTTGTCCCCACGCAGTCCATGAATGGTGCTGACTCTGAGAGAGGCTTAGGTGTGGCTGTCCCCACTCCGGTAGCAGCTGATAAATACATTTTAAAACCCCTGGGTTCTAGCCAATCATGATGGCACACACCTATAATCCCAAGTACTCTGGGAGGGTCAGGCAAGAGAATCACAAATTCAAACCCTACCTGAGCAATTTAGTGAGATCTTGTCTCAAAAAACTACTGGAGATGTAGCTCAGTGCTAAAGTCTTGTGTTTTATCCCTAGAACTGCAACAAAAAAACAAACAAACTTTGAATTTTAGATATTTCTGTAGATATTTCTTGCTGAGAATATTGTTGGAAGCAAAATCAATAACAATAGTTGATAAAGCTCAGCTGTTGGGAGTTTGATGCTGGTTTGTTTTGGTCTCTACTGAGCCTTGAATTAAGACTTTATCAGGACAGAGTCTGTTTCACTTTTCCTTCCCCTAACTGATTTTTCAGATAATTCTTTGCTTTGACGTAGAATAAATTTTTTTTTTTTTAAAGAAAAAGTTTAGAAAATTATTTTTCCTCTGGCCTTGGCTTCCTATGAATTGTGTGTCCCTGAGGGAAACTATGTATAGCAAATTCTTTGAACCTTCTTTTTCCTGAAGAATAAATAGGATATCCTAACAATGATTTTCAGAATATAAGAATATACATTTTAATTTTAGATCTCAAATGTGACTGATATTCACAAAGTTGAAATGCATTATTAAACCTTCAATTGGAAAATGATGCTATTAATTGGCTAGGACACTTTAGGTTTCAAAGGAAAGAAAATCAATGAAACCAAGCTGCCCTGGTTTGGAAGTGTTTTGCCCTTTCCCAAACTCATACTGAAGCTTGGTCTCCAATCTAACAACATTGGAGAGCATGGGATCTTTAAGAGGTGGAACCTAACGAGAAATGATTAGGTCTTGGGCAGGGATTCATGTTTGAAGAGTTATTTGGTTCTTGTTGTCATAGAGAAATAAGCTGGGTCCCTCCTTGATGTTTTACTGTTACAGAAGGTGAGCTAGTTAGAAATATAGGCAGTCAGACAGGGCTAGGCCCTAGAAGAAGTCATCTAGAAGACATCTGAGGACCAGATGTCTGATGACCTTGGAGGAGACACACACTTCTAGCTGTGGGCTATATTTTGGAACAGAAGGCAAAATAAATGTAACCACACCCTTAAGTATAATCCTTAGGGCTTAAGTCTGGATCACCTTGAAAAGTCAGGAGTCACCATTCCAATCGCTAGGGAAGAGTCACTGCTCTCTAAAAATGCCTGCTTTCTATGTGACTCACTTCCCCATTTGTTCCCAATTTAACCTGAGCTATTAATCTTATTGGTTAGCCATAGCTCTGTCCCACCTCATGTCCATGTGTTTTGTGAGTTCCCAGTTTTCCCCAATTTTAGACCTGCCTTACCTCATGGTTTTACTCTATAAAAATCCCAAGAAAATACAGAATCTTTAGCACTTGGGACCCCTTCTGTCTCTCTCTGAGTCAGAAGCTTTTTTTCTCTCAATAAATATTTCTGCTCTTAACCTCCATTGTCTCTAAAATTTATTCTTTGATTTTAGAGAACACAAACACATTCTGGACATACAGTAGGTTAGGAGTTTCATTCCCCTGTATCATTACCATGTGATGCCATCTACCAAGTTATCACGTAGACAGAAGGCCCAGAGCAGAGTTTGACTGGATGGAGCCATCTGATCTTGAATCCTCAGCCTTTAAAACTGTGAGTTAAATAAATCACTTTATAAAGTATCTGGTTTTGGGTATTTTATTATAGCTATATGAAACTGACTAACACATTAACTTAAGCCACTAGGGGAAATTTATTGATTCATGCAAATGGGAAGTCCAAAGGGTTCCTCTGGCTTCAAACATGGATGAGCCCAATAATTCAGGTGATATCATCGGCTCTGTCCCCTGTCTTCCATTTTCCAGATTGTTTACCTCTGCCTGTCTTTATTGAAGCCTTCCTGGTCTACACAACTCAAGATTCTAGAGGAAGAGAAACAATATTTCCCCTTCAGGGCCCTTATGCCCAATTTTAGGGAAGATTCAGGTTGATCCATTAAAACACATTTGCCTACTCCTGAACTGGTAATTGTACTTAGGAGATGGAGAACATACATGGCCCAAGAAGGATATGGGCCTATTTCTTGAGTAAGGAGAGGTTAGGGCACCATGGTAGATGACGCAAAGCAACAGGTGGATGCTACAAAGGCTTTGGGATGATCTGTGAATGATTGGCTATATATTCACTCTATATTTGTTCAATATGTGTAAGTCTCTCTTTGCTCTTCACAAATCTTATATACACATTTACTGATAAATTGTTTTAAGTATGAAGCTTAAGCTCCAGCACTGTAGTAAGCCTGGCAAAGATGCAGTAGTAATATAGAAATGTGTATTAAGTTACAGCAATCACAGTATGAAGACAACTTTTATTTTAGGTTTTGGTTAGCATGGGGACATTATATTTATATTACTTTTTCTTGGGGTCCTTCATCATATAATTTAGAATAGTGTAATGTTTTGAAAATTATAGCAGTACCAAAAAAATAAAAAACCAAAGTAAAAACAAAACTTTATATTCCTAGCTCCAGAAATAAAGTATCTTCTTCTATATCATTCCAGAGATTTCCTATGTATTTGTAAGCATACATGTATACTTTGCATAAACAGATGTTATCATTTTCTTTGTCTGCTCTTCTCCTTACTTTTTAAAAAATGTAGCACCAACTGTGGGCATCTTTCCTTGTCACTGCAGATAGAGCTCCTTCAGTTTTTTTTTTTTAAATGCCTGCACAATGGTCTGTAGTGTAGACATGACAAAACTGATGTAACTCATTCCTCATTTTCTGAGAATCCATTTTGCAAAATGTTACCTCCTTTTCTCCTGTCTTCTCTGCAGACAACCACACATGGTGATAGGAGCTGTGGCTCTCAGGCCAGCCAGGCATTGCTCACTGATGTTAGCTATTGCAGAAGCAGCCATGCCATTAGGGGATTCCCAGAGGGAGAAAAATTCTCCCAAGGCTGAATTGGAGCCAGAATCTGGTTCTGTTACTTCCCTCAGAGCTCTTGCTGTGGTTAACCAGGAAGGTGGCTCATTGTTGAGTGGTTTGGCAAGTGTTTCAGAAAATAGGAAGGGTATAATGACTGCTCTCTAGCTTATAGCCACACACGAGGGGATCTATATTAATCTCACAGGATAACAGTGGCTACTATCTCCAGTTCTACAAGGAAGGCTCCCTGGTGTAAGAAACACTATGGATTTTCTGGAGTATGATCAAATAGCAGATAATTCATTTATATTTAGTGTGAAAATGCTTATAATAGATATAATTTCCCCAGATGTCTGTCTGTTTCTGACCATGTAATCCCCAAGACTGTCCAAAAAGGAAGACCGGATCAGAAGGTCTGTGACGGGAGGACAGTGAAGGCAGTCTTAAGGAAATGAATAAAGAAACCATTCTCAAGTCTTCCTCCTCACAGCCTATCTCCAAATAGAACTTCACCTCCATTCGCTCCCTTCAGCTTCCAGGCCAAAGGAAAGACTTCCTGTCTGTCATTTAAAACCTCCTAGCTACAGAGGATGGTTAGAGTTGAGATAACCTGAGCACTAGAGTCTAAAACCAGAAGATGTCTCATTTTTTTTTGGTTTTGCTCAGATTCATTTTTCTCCCTTTAGGGCTTTGCTATTTGAAATTCTCAGTCTTCTAAACTCAGCTGCAATGCCACTATGACGATGCCTCTGGTTATCCCAGTGGAAGGGGAGCCCTCAATTCTGTGCATGCCCCAACTACCCACGGAGTCTCCCATGGAATTCTGGACCCTTTTGGAGTCCAGTATTTATCTATAAATACTGGGATAGATAAATACTGCATTGTCCTACTTTCCCCAAGCAAAGCTCAAAAGGCACTAAATTTGTAGCAACCAGCATGATGCCTGTCTATTAGCAGTGGGTACTCAGTGTGCTTGTGGAAACAATGAATCTGCATAGTTTAATATCTATTGTGAGGGTTTGGATTCAGTTTCACAATTAAATCACCAGCATCTTTTTTTTTTTTTGTACCTGGGATTGAACTCATGACCTTGTGCTTGCCAGGCTTATGCCACTGAGCTAAATCTCTGGCCCTACCAGCATCATTTTTAGGTTCATTGTATTTATTCTCTCTGTTGGTGTTTGGATTTTGCAGATGCTTTAACAATAATAGTATGTATATATTTAAATGAAAAAATATAAATATTCCTTCCTCTTTTAAACTCCTAGTAGCCTTAATATCCTAGTGGGGGATAATTCTATAGGAATAGGTTAGATGCAAGTCTAAAATGTTTTGTAAGTTCTAAAATCAGAGGATAAAGAAACAAATAAATGTGAACAGACCCCAGGAAATAGCATCGTGCCATGTGAAGGGTAGGGCACAATTCCCATCCTACCATGATATATTTTTGGACCCTGAAAACCCTCCTGAGCCTCTCTGCGACATAAGGAAGAACCCGCAATTACCAGTACAATGGCACTATTTTACCTCCCTAGGGTGGCTGGAGCACAAAGCACTCGGGGAGGCCTAGGTGTCAGTGGTAGACGGTTTGTGTGGGAGTTGGCTCGGGTACAGGGGTGCTGGGCAAAAAGATTCTGTTTGTTGTATCTTAACATAGATGAAAATGGCAGTTAGTGAGGCCCTTGTTAAAGCTGCATTTGCTTCTCAAGTTCTCTGTCTGGGATTCCACCTTTTCCTGCTCCTTGGAGGATGTCTAGAATACGACGCCCAAGCTGTCTTTGGCTTTCTGTTGCTGAGAGCACCCAACCTCTTTATGTGGGTTTTCAGGTCCTCACAATGCGACTCTGACTGCAATACATATATAGGATGCTAAGTCTAGAAGCCACAGGAGAATTTATTTCCCAGTCCCACATTTAAAAGATTAGAATTTCTCCTATTGTCATAGTCCTCTAGCAAAATTTCTGTGAACTCTTGTTTAGTGACTAATTTTCATTTATGGTAGCTCTCATCTTAGGGAAATTCTTATTGACTTTCTCATTTTTGCTGTCCATCATTTGATTTAGGCCTTTTCCTCTTTCTTCTTTTCAGACTGTACAGTAATTTCAAAAAATTTCCTTCTGAATGAAATATATGCTTTTTAAAAAAATTTTTTTTAAGAACAATAAACACCTTTATTACAAGAACTAAGCCAGGAGGGAAGGGTTATTTGTCTTTTTGGGCCTTGATTTTCCTCGGCTAGAACTCCGCCTCATTGCCCTCTAGCATGTAACCATCTGCTTGGCCACACTGGCCGGGTCCTGATGCAATGCAGGCAAGAAGCTTGCCCTGCTGGAACTGCTCCTGCAGAAGAGGAAGCTTGAAGTGGTATTTTCTTATGATTTTCTTTTGCATCACCAACATTTCTTGGTGATATTAAACATCTTTTCACAGGTTCATTGACTGTCTGTATATATGATTTGGAGAAATATCTGCTCAAATCTTTTACTCATTGTTGGATTTGTTGTTGAATTGTAGATATATATATATATACATACATATATATTTGTTCTTTATATATTTTAACTGTAAACCTCTTATCAGAATATAGTTTGCAAGTATTTTCTCCATTTCCTAGACTTCTTTTTCATTCTGTTGAGAATGTCCTCAGATACACAAAAGATTTAATTCAATGAAGTTTAATTTATTTATTTTTCTTTTGTTGATTGTTCCTTTTGATGTGATATACTTTTTGGTATGATTGTCAAATCTAATGTCATGAAGTTTCCCCCTTATGTTTTCTTCTCCAAAGTATATAATCTCATTTGACTTTCTTTGAGCTGTTTTTTTCTTCTGTTTGCCCAAATCTGATTTTGAGTCCCTCTAGTGAATTGTTCATTTCTGCCATTGTAGTTTTCAACTCCAAGCTTTTTGGTAAGTTCTATCTCTTTATTGATATTCTTTATTTGGTGAGACATTATTCTCAAATTTACTTTAGTTCTTTAGACATAGTTTCCTTCAGTTCTTTGAATACATTTAAGATAGATAATTGCCACCTAATTTGATGAAGTCTATTCTTAACTGCATGTAGCTACTGAAATTTTTTGTCTGTTAGCTTAGTAGTCAGTTAATTATTGAACTGAAAGTTCCTTACCTACCTGGAACCAATAAATCTCTCAACCTTACTAATAGGTTCCCTGTGTATATTGTTATATACTTTCCATGCTCAAGGTAGGTATTTCAAATCCCTGCTTAAGAATAAGCTCAAGATCAGTGAAAGGTCAAAAGGTAAGCATTTTCTCAGGTGTTTCCCAAATGTGTGCACCATTCCAAGCATGTGTACAACCTTTCATTGACGTGTGACCTTCTAAATTCCCAGGAATGTCAGAGCTTTTCAAAGCCTCTTGCGGTCATCTTCTCCTTTTAATATGCATATATATTTTTTGGTACCAGGGATCCAACTCATGACCTCGCACTTGCCAGGCAGGTGTTTATGCCACTGAGCTAAATTCCTGGCATTTTTTTTGTCCTTTTAATATTTTGACTACTTGTTTGTTTGACTCAAGTGTTATCGCTACGTCAGACAGATATGATGTTAAGAAAAATTGCCACTGATTTTTTCTGATAAATATGTCCTAGGAAAATGCTCTTTGCACTGGACATGACTTTGAGTTAGGTTGTTGTTGTTGTTGTTGAAGGAAAATCTAGAAAGGTAAAAGAACGATGGTTACCTGTGAATTTGGGTTTGGAGAAGCTCCAACCTCATTCTGTGCCCCTCAGGGGCTTCTAAGATGCTAGTTTTCACTGTAATTGTGGGGCTATTTGTTTCTGAGGCCACCAAGGGTCTGAGATAGGAGGCTGGAATTAAGGCAAGTTCAAGTTCCACAGAGCTCATGATTGTTACCATGGTTCAGGTGTTTTCCTTTCTTTTCTTTTCTTTTTTTTATTGGTGCCGGGGATCAAACTCATGACCGTGTGCTTTCAAGGCAGGCACTTAAGCTGCTGAGCTAAATCCCTAGCCCAGTTCGGGTGTTTTCTTAAACAAATGTGTTTAGACTATTGTTCTAAAAAAGGTGATTTTGACAATATTTGCCAGTACTATATTTTCATGGCTTTTTATGGAGGGAGGGACTTTTAGAAATCCTTGTTCTTTCATCTTTCATTCTTGCAGTGTGTATATGGGACCACTTGCCTTTTCTTTTCTGATTTCACATTGCCTTTTCTTTTCCTTTACTTTCTTTTTTGTACAGGAGATTGAACCCATGGGTGTCATGCCACTGAGCTATATTCCTATTCCTAAGGGTCTCCTAAGTTGCCAAGCCTGGGCTTATGTGATCCTCTTGCCTCAGCCTATAATAGTTGAGATTATAGGTGAATACCACCATGCCCAACATCCATTGCTTCTTTTTTTCCCCTCAGTACTGGTGATTGAACTCAGGACCTTGGCACTGAGCTACATCCCTGGTTTATTTTTGAGACAAGGTTTTGCTAAGTTGCCAGGAGGGATTCAACTTATGATCCTCCTGCCGTGGCTTCCCAGAATGCTTGGATTGCAGGCCTGTGCCACTATGCCCAGGTTTCCATTGCTTCTTATGTCTGATTTTGTCAACAGGAAGTGAGATGTTAATTTGATTTTTATCAATTTTAAGGACTTAGTTTTTAGGTATTATAAAATTTTAACATAATATATTCAGGTTGATCTTTTGATTCCAAGGGCCAGAATTCTTCCTCAGCTCTGGGAAATTTTCTTTTATTGTTTCTTTGAGGGGTTCTTCTATTAGATTCACTGTCTTCTGGAGGTACCTTCTATGTATGCTACTCTCTTTTTTCAGTGCTGGGGACTGAATCCAGGGAGTACCAAGTTATAACCTCAGCACCCCACATCTGTTGTATTTCTCTTTTAAGCCACGTCTTACTAGATTGCCCAGGCTGACCTTCTGAGTAGACAGAGAAGGTACCAGGAGCATGTCCAGACCTGGAGGTACTAGGCCAATATCGGAGCTAGTTGGACCATTGCAGTAGGACTGTAGGACAGTGGTCACACACATATCACACACACACAAACACAAGCACAGAAGGCATGTGCCACTGCACCCACTTTCAAGTGGGCTTTTAATGACTTGTTTTTGTCTTAGAAATTGGTCTCTTTTTTATATCAGATTGTTCGCTAAATGTGTGGTGGCCTGTGATTGTGTATTTATTTCTGCTGTGAGAGGCTCAGCTGGTGTGTCTGCAAATGCCATACCTCCGGTAACAGGGCAGGTGTCAGATGTGGGCCTGGGCTCCTGAGCAGTGAGTCAGTAGAGTCTCCCAGCCAAGATACTTCTGTTCCTTCTGGGTGAGGCCAAAAACAGGAGCATTATTTTGCTTTTCTGGCCTAAATGCTAGGCGTGGTTGCCCTGGGACTTCTTGTTCCTACTGTTGCTTGGCAACTATGTGCCTATGTGTGTGCGTGTGCTGTGCGTGTGTGTGTGTATATGGGACCACGTGTCCTACAGCTCCTACTGCAGTGGTCTAACCAGCTCTAATGGTGGCCTAGCACCTCCTGGTCTGGACAGGTTCCCAGTACCTTCCGTGTCTACTTCAGTGACTTTTGAAGCCGCTTGAAGCCATCCCAACATACAGCTGTCCTCTCCTGTATATGTTTGGGGCTCAGTAATCTGATTTCTTCTGTCTCCCTGCTTCTCCAGGGATGGCTCATTTCTGGCCATAGAAGCTGCCTTTCTTTGTGTATTTAAGCTGTATCTGATATATTTACCTAACATGATTTTCTGTCATTTCTAATTATTGGAGTGAGGAGAACAGGCTCTGGTATGTATTCAGTCTTCTCAGATGAATTTTTTTCAAAGCCATTTGAGAGTTTTCCTGTGAACTAAGAATTCAGAAAAACTGCCAATTGATAATAAGAGGAACTGATTAACTTAATATTTGTCCCCAACACCTTTGTAAATGTTGGGAATTTCTAATTTGGACATAGAGAAAGCATGGCTTTGGGTCTTTAACTTTGCTAAAATCCAAATATTCTTTATGTATAGTTCTTTATTCTCTCTCTCTCAGAAGCCAACTTTTTAAATAAAGTTATGCACATTTATTTACACATTTTTCATATTATATAATCAATTTTTAAATACTATGTCTAATCTTTTTTTTTTTTTTTTGGTACTAGGGATGGAACTCATGATCTTGTGCTTATGCTGCTGAGCTTAATCCCCAGCCCTTCAGAAGTCAACTTTGATAAAATTTTTACTTAAAAAGTATTTTTACAAAATATTCTTCCTTTCAAAAGGACTTTCTCATAGGGTACATGTAGCTTTCAGCCTTAAAGTGTTACATCCAAAGTGGAAGGGTTAAAAAAAAAAGCCATTTAGCCATAAAACCCATAAGGGAAGTAGATTTAAACGTCTAGCATGTAGTATGAAACACAAAAATAACCCATATGAACAGTATGCTTTAAAACAAAAAGTAATTGGAAACGCTAGCACCGCATCCCAAGAGAATGAGTCCCTGCAAAGTTGTCGCAGTAGAATTTCAGCGGCCTCCTCTGAGGAAGCACCGCCTTGGCTGGCAGGCACTGACTTAAAGCTTTGCAGTTTTAGGGAGTGGTCCGGGTGGGGTCTTTTCCAACTGCACCCCATTCCATTTCCAGTCTGGATGGCTGCTGTTGTCTGCAGTCGGCCGCTCTGCCAAGGAGGCAGAAGAAATGCTTGTGTTGAGAAAGCACTGACTCACTGGCAGCCTCTGGCTGTGGTTCGCTTACCTTTCTAGCCCTCTGGGGCTGGCAGTTCTGTGAAATCTTTCAGGTTCACTCCTGCTCCTCAGCCTTGTCTGTTTACAAGTGCATGCTTGTCCTTGTGCCTAAAATGACAGGAAGGACATCAGCTCTTTGAGACTTGTCCAGGCTTGTTATATATAGGACTTCCCTGCCCTCATGTGTTATCACATCCATGTTTGTTGTAAAATAAAAACACTATGTATGGGGAACCTTTCCCCTGAGGACCTTTGGAACATCTAAGGGCAGCAGTTTTCTAATCTTTACTATTTGTCCATCTAAGGCAAATATTTCTTTGTTAATTTTTAAGGCAACAAGTATGACTTTGAAGATAGCACTTTAGGCTTTTAATTTACTACAAAAGAACTGTGTATCCTGAGCCCATGCAACAGTGTAAACATTTTGTATTTGTGAGGGGTGTGGCTATACAGCTATTGTTATGGTGAAGTTGACTACAGGTTATTTGTTATAAAACTTATACTATTTCCCCAAGATTTTTTGATGTGAAACTGGAGATTAATTTTTTTCATAGAAAAAAATGTCAACATTTTGTGAGGCAGGATCAAGGAGTTTAACTCTTTGGTGACTAAAAGGGTAATTCCCAGCCAGGTCCACATGCTGGAATCAATGCGACATGCCATCACTCGAAAGTTAGAGACCAGACGTGGTCGGCAGTGTTGGCTCTGGCGGACTTTTTAATGACAGTTAGGTTTGGGACTGGCTTGAAGTGGTGGTTGCACAAGTGTATATGTTTACTAAAAATCACTGAATTTATAACAGGTGAATTTTATCGTATGCAAATTTTATTTTAATAAAGCTCTTAAACAATCCTGCCTAGCGATCTATCATTTCAGACCCTGGATATAGGACCTTAATATAGGCATTTTGAAAAATAATTGTAATGTGGAGCCAGGGAGAAGATCACTGGCCTAAAATCTCATTTGTCTTAAAATCATCCTCTCTAGAGCTAAGAGCTTTTCAAACACAACTTATCAAGGAGATGTTTTTTGGATTATGTACTAAACTAATAAAGGCTCATAAGACTTAGAAGATGGCTGGTGCATAAAATGAAACATTCTATCATTTGCAATAAAATGGATGGGACTGTAGGACATTGTACTAACTGAGGTGAGTCAGACACAGAAAGATAAATGCTTCTTAGTCTCTTTCATATGTAGACATCTAAAGAGTCATTCAGCATGTATACTGGTGATTACTAGGGGCTAGAAGAGTAGGGAGAAGAACAGCAGGTGGATAATGGTGCACAAATACACAGAATTATAGCATAGCAGGGAGGCTACAGTTCTCAATACCCTACTATATATTTGATGTAGGCTAACTGTGGAAGTGCATGCCTGTAATCCCAGCACATAGGAGGCTGAAGCAGGGCTAGCCTGTGCTCCACAGTGAGTTCAAGGCCAGCCTGAACTACTGAAGTGAGAACCTGTCTCAAAAACAAATAGAAGCCAAGCCAAACCAAATCAAACCAAACAATCAATAACTAGAAGACAGGAGCTTTAAGGCACCCAATACAAAGTACTGATAAAGACATGGAAAATTAATGACTCTGATTTGATTAATATATGCATGTACTGAAATATCACATTGTGTCCCACAGCCACATACAATTAAAGATGGCTGATGCACCCTGGGTACAGTGCTGTGCTGGAAATACACGCATGTGCTGCATAATGATGCTCTGGTCAGTGATGGGTCACGTATGCACTGGTGATTCCATAAAGCTACTTTGTCTAGTGACAATGTGGCCTTCTTAGTTTGTGTAAGTGTAGTCTGTGATATTCTCATGACGATGACATTAGCTAGCCTTGAACTTCCCAGAAGCTACCCTTGGAGCTGGGTATGGTGGCAGATGCCTAATCTGAGCCCAGCCTGGGAAAACTGGGGACTTAACAAAACCCTGACTCAAAATAAAAATATGAAAAGCACTGGATGCGTAGCCTTATGCAAAGGCCTTGGGTAGAACCCCTAGTACTGAAAAGAAGGAGAAAAAAGGAGAAAGAGGAGGAGGAGGAGGAGCAGGTGTCCTAAGAGTTGATTGATACCTGGTGATTTTCTTTATGCTGAACGAGGGTCAGGATGAGGGGGAAAAGTGTTATTGACACCTATTTTGGTTGTAAAATAAAAGGGTGGTTCCAAAAAAGCCAGTGTTCAAAATAAATACTATTGTGCAATTAAAATTAATAAAGATTAATGAAGAATGCAATATCAGCTCACTAAGTTATGCTGGGATCCTCCTGGTCTCCTGAGTGGGGCTTAACTGTTTGTCTTTCTTCTTCAGAGTCAGGGCCTCATCCCCTTGGTCCACTGGGAAGTCCTAATATCCAGGCCTAGGAGAGCAGGACTCACACCCAGTGCTTGTTGCTGCTCCTATACCTGTGTGTACGAGACATCTCCCTTCTGTTGGATGAGAAGGGTCCTGGAGACCTGTGGGTTCTTCAAGTGCCACCAGTGTGCACTGAGCCCTGTCCGTCTGGACCAGTGAGAACCAAATCCTAATTCTCCCTTTTCCTCCTGGGAGCGCAAGAGAGTGGGGTGACTGGTAAGGTTGTTCACGCTTTTATCCATAGTCCATAAGTCTGTTCTCTAGGTAAAGATACCTGCTTGAGCTTCAAGTCTGGAGCTAGAAACTGAATCTCTATCTCATAGATTCATGGTGTCATCTAGCAATGGATCCAGGTTTTATGGAACTTGAAGCTTACCTCATTTTGAGGACCTTTCTTTAAAAAACAAATATTTACATATAAACACAAAGTTAAATTTAGAACTTTGGGAAGGGCCCTTTGCAAGTGAAAAGCACTTAAATTTCTATAGCTTCATGGTAAAATTGTCTCTAATCTTACCTTGGTATTTCGTTTTCCTTACCCCAGTGCAAGATTTCTCTGTGTAATTTAGAAGTTATATCTGCACATAAACTTTAGGACTATGTACAATTTTCTCTTCCAATTTTAATATTTTTAAAAGCTTAATGATTTTTGTCTTTCTAAAGAATTAAAATGCTTAAGAAATGAGTTTTGTTATTAGGCTGGCTAATATTGTATTCTGGCTCTTCATATTAGTTGTGTTACATGAGCAAGTTAATCCTTTTGCCCCCTCCCTGCCTGTATTCTACTTCTGAGGGTTTTGCTGGTGCAGGACTAAATGAGACAGTGTTTGTGTGTGACTGAGCACAATCACCGACACATAGAATGCATTCAGTACCTGTCAGATACTGTATCATCTGGGATTCTTGGTTCCAAGCAACATAAACTTACTCTGGCTGCCTTCAATGGACAAGCAATTTATTAGAAGAATGTTGGGTAGTTTGAAGAATTTACAGGATATTTGAAATAGCAGTTGCTGAAAATAGGCAGGAACTAAGGAGGTCACACGGCAAAATCAGGAAGGATGCTGCACTGCTGCTGCTGGACCCGGAGAGCACTACTGGGTCCTGCTATGGCTGCATCCCTAATCCTCTCATCCCTTCTTCCTGGGAGCTCTTGCTTAAGACTTAAGGTCGCTGGGAATCTTGTCTAAATGGCCAGACCTTAGGTTTGGGAGGCAAGGATCTGTCTGCTTTAGTTTTCTCAGTAGAAAGCTACCATGGAGTCATCCACCCAAATAGGAAGAAGGTTTGGATGTGGGGGAACAAAAGATCCTAAGCTAGCACTGCTGTTTCTGTCTCTTCCCTTTATGTATCCATTACTGTCTAGTAGAACTGAGCTGCAGTATGAAACCCTGCCGGGAAGTGCTGCCCTTTAACAATAGTACACACCAGCTGGGTGGTGCCACATAACTGTAATCGCAGCTCCTCAGAAGTGTAGGATGGATTACATGTTTATGACCAGCTTGTGCAACATGGCAAGATTCTGTCTCAAAAACAAAATAGCAACAACAAAGAGATATGTTCCTTCACCTCGAACTCCAGCCTCTCAGAAGTAATCTGCTAGGTATAGAACATCATGGCATTTTTTTTCCTACTGAAAAAAAATTATGATGAGCAATTCTTGGGTCACAGAAAGTGGATTTGGTTATTCCACATAAAACCTTGATGTCCAGAAGTTTATGTTAATTCCTTGGTACCTGTTGCTGCTTAGGTGACAGTAAATGTGAATATCTAGTAAATTAAACTTGATGGAAAAACACAGAACCATCTTATTAGGCTTGCTTTACTGATTTTTTTCATGATGGTCTTTTGCAGACTTGTGTTGTTTCTATGTAGAATACTGTTATTTTCCACTAGAAGTTATTTTCTTAGAACACGGTAGAATTAGATCATTAATACATGGCATTCCACAAAGGTCAGGTATGGATCACTATAGTTTTAAGAACATGAGTAGACCAGAGGTTCCCCAAAGTCCCCCAGTTTCTCCATCTTTTATTTATCAGTGCATACTCAGCACAGTTCTTGACACATAACAAGTTTACAGATTGTTCTTAAAATAAGCTTCAATATACTAATACAGCATTGATTTTCCAGTATCCATATATGAAAATTAATTCAGTGGGTGTCTATTTGGGAGCTGCTCTTTATTTTAAAAACTGAAGGAAAGATGACAGAAAAGTTTAAGTCAAAGATTTATTGATTGGATTAAACTTCAATTTCCATTTCCTGCAATGAATATGTAGATCTGTACCCCACAGAACCCAAAACAAATCTTGATGGGAATCTACTAGCATGTAGAAGTGTGTTTGCTTTGCTCCAAAGGGAAAATATTAGCTTTTTTTCTTCTTTTGAAATAAAAATTTAAGTTTTGTACTGTTTCTGTTTCTCTACCTTTGGTTGTCCACACCATCTCTCCAACACAAGTCAAATCCTGTTTCACCCACTCCTTCCTTACCACAGTTGTTAAAAACTCTATCCTTCCTTTTGATCTAACTCTACCCATGTAGAAAGTCTTGTCCTTCATTGCATCCTATATCTAGTTCATCAAGAAATCCTGCTAGTCCTACTTTCAACATTTTCCACAGTCTGGGCACTTCTTTACTGCAGCCTCTCTGGTTCAAGTCACCCTCGTAGCCTGGCTTACTGATCATGGTGCTTTTGGACTTTTGAGTATATTCTTAACACAGAATCCAGAGTGATATTTTAAAAACAAATCATATTATAGCTGCTGATTCATCATTCTTTTGTTTAAGACTCTCATTTGCTTTGCCTGGAAATCTTTTTGCCTAGCAATCTCTGTAGCTAACTCTCTCATTTCCCTGAAGCTCGTTCAGTTAGTAGTTTTCACAGGCATGGGCCTGATTCTACCTTCCTGCCTGTGATATTGCCTGACTAAGAGCTTGCTCATGAAGATGAAGTTTCAGAATGAGGGAGAGGTAAATCTATTTGTGTTCCACTTGACTGGGAAGCTGCTCACTTAGATATCCCTATACCTCATGCCTTCACTTCCTTCAAGCTTTTGCTTGTAAGTTACATTTTCAAAGAGGCCAGACTTAAATGGAGTTAGAAAGCCATGCAGTTAGTAGCTCAGGCTACTAATGACTGTTATACAGTAGTTTGTAAATCACTTGGCTCTTCTAGTCCCACTTAAGATACCGTTTTGGCATATGCAGTACTCTTGCAAATAGAGTTGTCTGAGAAGAATTTGTTGGTGGGAGATCTGTGAGCTCCTGCCATCTGTTTCATCATAACTCAAGAGGTAAAAGTCTGGACAACCGTGAAATAGCCATGCACTCTCCTGGCAGCTGCTTGGGTCATCATAACACCCCTTTCCAAGCTTCCCGATTTGGGAACAGTTGTGAGTGGGTGGGGTTGGGGAGGTTAATGGATGAGAGGAATGTGACCTTGTAATCCTGCCCTGAAAGTGAGCTCTGATTTATTTTTCTTCAAATAATTTTTACTCTAGAAAGTTCTATAGCTCTCTGATGTCTCTTATTCCATATCAGATTGTTGGAGAAAGCTTTGAAACTGACATACAGCCAGATGTCCTTCTCTACTTCTGTTCTCCATAACTAGAGGATCTGCATTAGTGGTTTGATACTGCAAGAGGCATCTCATGTGGGTGCAGAGTAGTATCTATCACAGTGTTCACAGCAGGAAAGGCCTCCCCGCCATGTGAGTAAGGTTGGACTTCATGATGAGGCGCACAGGTTATAATCTGGGTACATTTCACCCAACCTTACTCACACTTAGATACAGCCACGTAGCTATCTGTATTCAGGAACCTCTCGTTTACCATTAATTCTTTTTTTTTTTTTTTTTTTTTTGATACTGGGGATCGAACTGTGACGTCACATCTGCCAGGCAGACGCTTACACCACTGAGCTAAATCCCCAGCCCTCATCATTAATTCTTTAGCTAATTTTCTTTCCAGGGATGACATTTGTCTCTCTCGTCCACAGCTGTCAAGGAGCTCTCCATTAACAGCTATCTTCTGCTCTGTCCTACAGTGGCAAAGATGGGCTCACCTGGCATCATTTTCCCCGTGAGGATCACGGGACAAGTAACACAGGTCATGCTGGTGCTTTCCTTCCCGGAGCTCATGAAGGGCTTGGCAGCCAATCCAGGAGGGCTTTGGTTGGGAGGAGTGATACATTTTCAGTCAGAGTTGTTAATCCCAAGGAGGCCATGGGTTTCTTTTTCCCTAGGCCTTGACAAGAAAAGTAGCTTGCTATTCATCAGGAATGTGTCCTCCCATCTGAAAGCTGGAAGAAGACTTGAAAGGACTCTTCGAGGAGGCTGCTCCCTTGGAACTTTGTTTGTTTTGGTGTTTTCATTTATGGGAGCCAAGGTCGAGACAAGGCAGGGGGGGGGGATGATCCATTTATGGCAATTCTACTGAGAAAAACACAGGGCGAGAGGGGATTTTCTCTTGTGGGATGGCAGTTTTCAAAGAGAAAATATTGTGCAACAGCCTAGAGAAGAAAGTGGCCTTGGTGATGGTGAGCCCAGGGTCAGGGTTAGGACTCCATGTAGGATTCGATGGCACAGTTGTGGAAGACTCAGTACAGGTTGCAAGGTGGGCTGGTTCAGCTCTCAGAGGTTCCTGACACGCCCAACTCCATTCCTCACTCTTGCTAAGCAGCCTGCAGAAAACACTGAAGTACGAGAGCGGCAGAACGGCAGGAAGCACACACCACTGAGCAGCGAAACACCAAGGGTGGACACGGCCGCAAACTGATCTTGTTCAGAGAGTTTTGCTAATAGTGTCAGAGCATTCTTTTTGTGTGTGAAACTTTGCGATTATCCTGTCAACTTTTAAGGACTTTCTATTGCTCTTACTTACGGTTTTTGTTTTTCTATTATTAAATTAAATGTTTGTTATGA
Organism: Hydrochoerus hydrochaeris; assembly: GCA_004027455.1. Classification (NCBI taxonomy): domain Eukaryota; kingdom Metazoa; phylum Chordata; class Mammalia; order Rodentia; family Hydrochaeridae; genus Hydrochoerus; species Hydrochoerus hydrochaeris. The sequence continues at coordinate 209,906 of PVLA01000620.1, forward strand.
AAATTTAAATGAAGAGAATAACAAGCAAAATCCCACCTGCTCTTGTCCGCCCTCTCTCCTAGCACTGCCCTCTCCAATGACCCGTCAGAAATAAACCACTCTGTGGAAGAGGCTCGGTCGGTGGGATAGAAGGGGTTTGCAGAGGTTTGGGATTATCTGAGCCTGGAGTCATCAGGGCAGGGCAGGAAATTATTTAAGCAGGGACTTCAGAAGGACTGCTGAGGTCTGGAAGAAATGAATGGGGAGTGCTTTGGTGGAAATGAAAATGTCAGAAGCAAAACCACAGAGATAGAAAGATAAAGGGTTGACTTAGGTACTAATGAGTGACCAAGAATTGTGGGAAGTGAGGCTGGAAGTGTGAATTGGGATAGGCAGAGGGTCTGAAGGGCCACCAGTTGGGATGTTAGTACACGCAGCAAGAGCTAGAGTAGGGGACGCCTCTATAGTGCTGGCCACTTCATGGGGCCCAGTCCCAGCTCTCCCTGCAGGTATTATATTGCCTTTTCCCCTAAAAATTGGTACATAGTCTCCTTTCCCTTACATTGAGCCTGTACTTAATGACTTTCTTGACCGTTGCTGTAATGACATTCTGAGATTTCATAAGGCTCAGTCATAAGAAGCCCCACAGCTTCCTCTTAAGTTCAGTTGTGGGCTGTTCTTTCTTGGAACCCAGCCCCTGCATGAGAATTTTAAAACAGAGAGAGGACAGATGTGTGTGCTCCAATCCACACAGAGATGGGATTCTTGATTACATATTTAAATCACTGAATCAAATGTAATTCTCACTTCTAGTCATGGGAGCCAGTCATTTGTTGATTGTTTGTTTGTTCGTTTGTTTTTGGTGATGGTGGTGATACCAGTGATTAAACCCAGGACCTTTCCACTGAGCTACATCCTCAGCCCTTTTTTAATTTAATTTTTTTGATTTTGAGACAAGGTCTCACTAAGTCTCTAAGTTACCCAGTCTATGTTCCAACTTGTGATCCTTCTGCCTCAGTCTCCCAAAGTGGCTAGGATTACAGGCATGAGATACCAGTTGGAGCGTATTTTTGTTTCTTGCAATTAAGTGCATCTAAATGATACATAAGAATGCCTGATGAGTAAGTGGTTTTACCTCTCATCTCTTAATTATGTGATCAGGGCAGTGTCTCTCGACTGGTTTCCTTCTCTATCTTTAAGGGATATTTTCTGTGTCTGATCTTCATATTGCCCTAAAATATCCCCATATCTTTGGGTCAAGATAAAAATATTTTTTCTCTCTTGGACATTTTCCATACATTGAGAAGTTTCTCTCCTTGAGATGTTAAGCACCTATGCAATATTTTATTTTTTAAATTATTAGTTTTTAATTATTATGTAGTACATAATGGTTGCATTCATGTTATAGAGTTGGTCCATGTCCTAACACATCTTAAATTCCTTTTACTTCCTCTTCCTCCTCCCTCCATCTCTTGGTCTCCTTCCCATTTGCAAAAGATCTACCTCCCTCTTTCTTATTATCTAGAACTATTTCCTTTTTATTTGTTTTACACATCAGTGCCATCCCACCATTGCTCTCTCATGCAGTACTTGTGATAACATTCCCAAATGTCTACATTTTCTCAGTAATGCCACTTTCCCTAAAACCAGCCAACCAACCACAACTTCCAAATACAGTACAGGATATCCTGGCTGGCACATGTGAGTATCTAGTCATAAGAAAGTTTTCACCCAGTTGAAACCAGTGAATTAGTTCTTTGTTAAAAAATCAATTTTGGCAAGAGAAGACAAGATGGCCAATCAGTGAGCAACAGAATACAAAGCCTCCAGGGAGAAACAATTCAAATGCCAGAATAAAACACCCTGGAGAGACCCAGACAGAGGGGGATGGATCCTCTTGACACAGGAAGAAATTAAAAAATAAAAAAGCTTGTCAAATACTTTGGGACTACAACTGAAACATCTAAAAACTATGGGACACAGTGTTTTTGTGATGACCCGCCAAGTTTGCACCAGCTTGAATACACACCAGCAGGCAGAGCCACCTAAACTTGTTCCCGCCGCCACTCACAGGAAGCATGGCAGTGCTGAAGTTGGGGGTTGGTGAACCCACTGGAGAGCAGAGAGCAGAGCCTGTGGAGGGACCTTCATTGATCCATGGTCAGTGCTGGGAGTGAGACACCCCCACAACAGGAAGGGTGTGACCAGGTGGGCGACATGTTGGAATCGGGCAGGAGGAGCCTGAACTGGGAGTGACAGTGACTTCCGTTGGTTTCTCCCTCCCCAGAGCAGATTCGTGTGATTTGCTTGGACTGGGCCGTGGCCCTGGCCATCCCAATGAGCCATCCCAAATCGATTCCCTGTGCCTAGCATGTACTAACCGGGTGAAGGCCCCTGAAGTTTGACTGGCCCAGTGGGGAGGGGCAGGCATACGCAGCCGCTGCTTTCACCTCAGTGACAAGAGCAGGCAGGAGAGGGTGGAGTTCCCTTGCCAGTGTGCTTCAGAGGAAACATGACCAACAGGAAAGGGGGCTGAGACCTGCACTGTAACCCATCGGGGGGAAGCCAGGGCCATAACAGGAGGGAGAGGCAGGAGGAGGACCCCAGCCCAGAACCCTGAGAGCACTGATCCAGGAGAAGGAAAAACAAGGGAGACTGAGGGCGGCAAACACACAACATCAGACATGGCTTCAATGGACATTAAGAGATATCTTTGGGACCTTGTAGACAAGCTCAAAACTGAAATATTAAAACAGGTAAAGCAGGATATGAGTAGAGTAATAAAAGAAGTGCTCTCAGGAAGCATCTCTCAAGATGATACAGATGGAAGAAGGGAGGAACACAAAAAAAGGAGAGAAACATTCAATAAAGAATATAAGGGAAATATAGAATACATGAAGCAGATTCAAAGAGACTACCAGGAAATTAAAAACTCCATTGAAAGCTTGCAAAACTCCTTAAAAGAAACTAAGAATAGACTATCAAAACTTGAAGACAAGTTTGCAGTGTGTGATGCACTGCAAATGCAAAGGAAAGATCTCTTAAAAATAACAAGGAAACAGGCTGTAACAATACAAAGGCTGGAAGATGACAAGAGAATCTACAATTTAAGAATAAGAAACGTGAACAAAGAAGCAGGAATACATACAGGCGAGTTACAAAGGCTATTCACAGAAATATTTAAGGAAAATTTCCCAAGCATGGGAAAAGAAAATGACATTCGGTTATGTGAGGCATACAGAACTCCAGCCACCTACAACCAAAACAGATCTACACCCAGATGTATAATAATCAAGATACCAGAAATTCAATATAAAAACAGAATATTAAAAGCTGTCAGAGAAAAGAAACAGATTACCTATAAAGGTAAGCCCATCAGAATCACAACTGACTTTTCAACACAGACCATCAGATCAAGAAGAACTTGGAGCAAAGTGTTCCAAGCCCTGAAAGAAAATAACCTCCATCCCAGATTGATGTACCCTGCAAAACTGTCACTAGAAATTAATGGAGAAACAAGATGCTTCCATGACAAAGAGGAACTGGGTGAGTTTGAGAGCACCAATCCAATCCTACAGAGAATACTGAAGGACATTCTAGAGAGAGAAAAAAAATAAGAGGATTTTAGGAACGGTGGCAGAAAGGCCTCAATGAGTAGGACAGGCAGTAGAATGAAGGAGAAAAGTAGACAAAGGCAGAAAAATAGCATAGCAGAAATGAGGCAGAGAAGGATAACTAGAAACTCTAACATAGATAGATGGCCTTGATACGCTATTTTGTTAAGAGTGCACCAGGATTTAAAACCCACATTACTCACACTACTCTGCTTAGATGTATTATATTCTGTTCCGTCATTCTGCCTGTAGTAGATTTGAGGGCACAGATAGTAATCCCAAAAATAATAGGATATAGTATGGTAATCATCCTTAATTTCCTATTAACTTAATCTAAAGCCCTGTAAAACCTACACTGTTTTACCATGACTGATCGTAATCGAATCTGGTTTGTTGGATCACTGTTTTGTATTGATAGATTTTATTCAAAACTGTTATGGTTGATAGTATCAAGTCTGAGAGTATAGGCAACTGCACTTAAGATGACAAGATACACTAGAATATCCACTCTGGTTTGATTATTACCTGTCTTTGAAGTTTTATACTCTCTATAATGTTTTATTTTACTAATATTGTTATTTACTGCTATACTCAATTATACTGCTATATTCAATTATGCCTGATGATATAGACATTCTATGGAAGATAACAAGAAACAACACAGTAATCATTGTAGATCACCTTGTACTGTGGTTTTATATGACTTTTTGGTTTCATGTTTCTATAGGAATTTATTTTGTTTTGTCTTGCTAAGTTTTATTTTTCCCTCTAATACAGAAAGGATAGAAATACATGTAGAGATTCATGCATGTGTAGCTGTTTACACTCTCACTGTTTGACTACCTACTTTGTATGCTTTAATTTTGTAACTTGAACAACTATTTCTAAGAGGATAATATGTAATTTATTAACTAGTGATTTCTTATTGTTTATCCTTTTTTTTTAAATTCTGTATTATCTACCCTTTACATGCTTTTGTTTCTCTTTAAATTAAAAAAAATCAATTTTGGGCCAGGGACATAGCACAGTGCACAGCTCCTGCCTGGCAAGCACAAGGTCCTGAGTTCAATTCCCAGTATTCCCCCCCTCCCACACAAAAAAAATCAATGTTGACTTAGCCTGGATGAGTGATTGGGCCTGATTAGTGAGGTTGAGAACCTGTACCTCTAGGCTACACCTGGAGTCTGTGATAGTAGTCAAGATAGAATCTAGAAAGACCTAGATGGTGAGTTTTCTTCTTATCTCACTGAATTCCCTGTCTCCAGGAATTTTGAAAGAGGTACTAAGAATTTTCAGAGTTCTGGAACATAACAATTCAAAAGGTATGTAATGTCCGAAATAAAGCAAATATCACATCCAGAACAGCTGGAATCACTAACCTAGAGTAGGTTGTCTCAGGACTCTGAGAAGTTCTGTAGTTGGCATCCTTTTCATCAAACTGGGAGGGCAAAAGCTCTCATCCTCTGGTAGCCTGGCATTTTGAAGTGGGTGGTTCCATGTCCTGGTTAAGAAGCTCTAGTTTCCAGACATAAACTTCACAAACACAGATGCATGGCCCAGACCCCTCTGTACCCACCCTCCCCCTGGGCTCCTTCTCAATTCTACCCTCATGTTAAGAGGATCAGAAGAGCCCCTTCCTCTGGCCATGACTCCTATAAATCCATTTCATGGCAGCCTCAGAGCAGTTGAGAACTGACTTTTAGGGAATCTTTGACTTTAGCCTTTTGATTCCTGGAAAGTCACTTGAAGACCCAGTTTTCACATGTCTAAAATAAATCCCATTACCAGGATGTGGAGGGAAACAAATAAGACTATGAAACATCACTTTGAAAATGGCCCTAGGTTTGTGCCCTTGACCTCTTTGTGTTCTCTGGACTTTTTCAAAGATGATCATTTTGGGTGGATTGCTTCAAAACCACTAATGGTGAATACTAGTTGAAAAGAAAGCCAGGTTTGGAAAACTGCAAATACATCCATGTCTACATCATAATCCCAGGCTTTTTTTTCTATTAGCTTGTTTGTTTTGAGATAGGATCTTGCAATACAATATAGGCTGGGTTCAAATTTAAAATCTTCCTGCTTCAGCCTCCCAAGAAATAGAATTACAGACCTATGCCACCACATCCAGATCCACAAGTAACTTTTGAAGGGAAAAGAATAGAAAGAAAGGAAACCGGACGAGGTGGCGTACTCCTGTAATCCCAACACTTGGGAGGCTGAGGCAGGAGGATTATTGAAAATCTGAGACCAGCCTGGGCTACAAAGTGAGCCCAAGGCCAGCCTGAACTGCATAGTCATAGTGAGACCCTGTCTCAAAAAGACCAAAGGAAAGAAAAAAAAAAAAGAATAGAAGAGAAGCCAGGGATATAGCTCAGTGGCATAGTGCCTATCTGTCAAGCGTGAGGTTGTGAGTTTGATTCCAGGTACAAAAAAAGAAAAAAAGAATAGAAGAGAATAAGTAACATATAGTGGGGAAAAGAGCCATAGGGGAAGAAGTCCCAATGTCTGCTCTGCAGTTTGTCCACATAGCAGGTGACTTGGCATTTATTTGGTTAATTTGATGGTTACAGACAAACGTAAGATAATTCTAGGGAGAGACATTCACTTTGGGACACGACTTGCTCAGATTTGCTGTCTTGAATTATCTAATTATTGACTAGTAAACCTTCATTTCTTTTGAGGCTAGAAAGTCATGGTTTTGTATCTCTGGGAATACTGTTTGGATACACAAGGTATATTTCTGGTTTAGTGCTAGAGATTTTTTTTTAGTCTTCTTTAGTGAACTCTATTTTAGAGAGAATGCTACCCAAAAATTCTAGGCCCACATTGTATTTCATCAGAGAGTTTATGTTCTTGATGTTGCCTGTGCATTTCATTATGGATTACTCAGCACTACCACATACTTTAAACTGTTTCGTGTTTCATTCGTTAGTGATGGGAGGAAGATTACGGCCTACAATCATAGTCTTCATAAAGGAGAGAAAGGAAATTGATTGGTTCCTTTTATTTATTCATCTTCTCTGATTTCCTAAATTTCCCAAATTACCTTCTGGGTTGCATGCCCACCAGGGTGGTTAGCATTCTATTGGTGTGGGAGTCCATTTCCTGCTCTCTGGGCCTGGTAAGTGGAGTGCCACATTGCTTTCTTCAAATTAAACCTCTCAGAGCAGCCTTGCTAAGAGTTGCAGTAGTGGCACAATACTTACAGGCCTGACTTACATTCAGCGTAGACTCAATGCGGCTGTGTGGGCTCCGGTGTTAAAATGGCGGCCTATTATCCTAAGGGTCGGAGAAAGCACAGCAGAAAGCAAAAACATCAAGTAACTCTGCAGTGTATTGTTCTCAGGGCAAAAGGGTTTCAAATCTAACAGCACAACAAAAGAGTGAAGAGAAAGTGCTTTTTATCACCCTGGAGGAAAAACCTGCCTCTTTGCCAAATCTCCCCTCTCCTTGGAAAGGATGAAGGGCTTTTATAAGGTTGTAGTTGGGGGGAGCAAGGAAATATGGTTCCATTCCCGTGTCAGGACCTGCTATTTCTTCGTGGGTACAGAAGGGCACTTGTGCGTGTTCAGTCAATAATAGGAAAGAAGCATTTACTAGCAAAAATGTGGCAGGCTTGGAACAGGTACACGTCCCTCCTTCCCTTTCATCATAAAATGAGTTTCATAGAGGGGTATTTGTTCATTCTGCCAGGACAATAGTAGCAGTGTTCTAATTTTCTTTGTATTCTTGCTTTAATCATCCTTCCATAATGATAAAAGCTAGAGTGTAGAATACCCTTGGTGTTAGAAAGCCTGTAGATTTTAGATTGTGGGGAGATCTGAGATTTAAATTCAAATTCAGTTCGTTAGAAATAAGACTAATAATATGGCTTACATGAATCAGTTCGGTTTTTCACACCACAGTGGTTCTCAAACCATGGGCACACCAGAATCTCCCGGAGTGCTTGTTAAAATGCAAATGGAGGAGGTATGAGTGTTTACTTCATACGTCAGTGATTCTCACTCTTGTGTGTGCATCACAAACACCTGGATGGCTGATTGAACCACAGGTTGTTGGAGCTCCCCCTCCCCCTTTTCTGTGTTTAGCAGGGCTGGGGCCCAGGCATGAGAAACTTCATTCCCAAGTTCTCCGCCATGCTGATGCTACTAGCTGGAGAATCACGCACTGAGAAGCAATGGTAGAACAGGGCTGTTTGAAATATCTAAAACCCTGCCCTGACTTGTACAAAGCAAGAAGTGGATCGCTTGGCCCACTGCTAGCCGGTTGAACTTAACAAGAAGACTGCTATGATTTGATCAAGCTGATGGACCCAGTTCCTATCTGGGTCCCAATTGTTAAAGACGATGTTGGATAAAAGAGTCTTTTATACAATCTGGGGAAGAGACATGAAGGACAAACAGAGAAAATTTTAGAATGGTAAAGGGATATGCTGACACAATAGTTTTATAAAGATCTTGTGCAATAGAATAAATTTCCTTCCTCTAAGTTCCTCTACATAATTCTGAATTATTTGAAGTTACAAATAACTTATGTGTAGGGAGGCTTGGGTTCAAGAATATATTATATCTTGTGCTATTCCTGTGATAAGTCTTGGGGGTCTTTCATTGCTAAAATGCCTCGCATCAGGTCTCCAGCATTTTGAGATTTTTCCCTGTAGCTGGATATAACACAGGCAGGCAGGGGACACGCTCAGGTCCTAGCCTGACATAAGTGAAAACTATGGTGGCATTGAGGTAAGGTAGAAGAAATGACTCCTTAGAAAGGAGACAAGGAAAACCATGACCTTAAAATTGTACTTTTAAGAAAAACTGCAACTTCAGGACACAGTTACCTAAGGTTATAGTGCCTTTTTTTCCTCTCAGGAACCCCCCCCCCTCCAAATTCCTAATGGTCTTAAAGATACAATAAACTCAATTGGACTCAGGCTTTTTCACCTGTGTCTTGAGCCTGTCTCTTCCTCCCACGGCAGCATAGCCCAAAACTTCAAACGAATGCAAATGCTTTGCGTTTTAACCTGCCCTACCAAAGGGGTTGCCTGACGGACAGTAGGAATATATCCACCTCAAAGACACCCCCATGCCTGTGTAAAAACCTCCTACCCCAGACTATGGTGTGTCTTACTCTATGAGGGTTTGTGCTCCCTCCTGGGTGTCTTCTTCTGCCTAATAAACCTTTCCAATGTTTTCAGTGATGTGTCCTGCAATTTTTTTTTTTCTCTGATGAGAGTCAGCAAAGCCTACAATCTACCTCATGGATGGGATGAGTTGAGGTCCCCATCTTCTTTTTAGGAGACACCCTTAGATAATAGCAGAGGAAGAAGACTCAGGGGTCATCTCTTTCAATCTGTTCCTTCTACAGAGAAGTAGATCCAACCCCACTTTTTCAAAGGAAGTGACTCTGGGACAAACTGCACAGTTGTAACGTGGCCACTTGGTGATGGGACTGCATTACAGAGGACTGATACGTATGTTGCCTTGCCAGGTCGATGCCACATTGACACAGGGCATGCCCTGTGTGACTGGTGTGTGGAAACATGGCATTCAAGTAGTAGAGGAAGACATTATCAGAGCTGACAGCTGAGAGGCGCAACACCACCCTTCAGATCCCACCGAGCGTGCAGCCTCCCTGGGAGGCTGGCCAACTTGCTGTCTGCTGCAGAGTGTGGGTGAGGAAGTGGGAGGAAAGAACTGCGTGACGAGAGAGTAGGCGGACAAAGAGACTGGTGAGGAGTGGAAAATTTGTCGAAGGGTCTGAGGAGAAGGCGAATCAGCCCCAATTTAAAATACACAACATAAACGCCCTGCCACCTGCAGCAGACTGGGACCTCCATGCACGATCACTTAATTGTCACAGTCTTGTGCTGGCCCTGGGCGGGCCTCTGATGTAACCCCTACTCTGTTCACAGGGGAGCCAATCCACGGGGCACTGCCCCAGGCTGCCATGGCTCCAGGTGTCCAGTGGAAGGCAAGGGAGGGTTGAAAGGTGAAGGAAGGGAGAAGCCAGAAACCACCGCTCTGTTACACAAGAGCTCAGAGACCCAGCTTCCTCAGGTGACCCTGGGCTTCCATTGTCCCATTCTATCTACCCAGGAGCAGTAGTGGCTTCCTCCCTGTCTCCCTTCCTCCCTTATTTGTGGAAGTAATTGCATCAGGCTCCTTCTATTACAAATATTTAAGAGTAGTTTAGGTTTATGGGTTAGATCCTGGCTAATACAGGCCAGCATTATTATTTCTTGTGAGTTTATTAAGAAATTGAGGCTGATGTGGTTGAACAGCTTGTCCAAGGTTATTACAACCAGCACAGGATGAAATCATTATTCAGAATATAAGGCTGCAGTGCTCATGATCTCGACATACTACTATGTGGTGTCTTGGAATGAGTATGAGGCAATTACAAAAAATTATTTTCATGCATGAAACATTGGTAATGAGGATAGTGGTATGAAAATGTTGTTTTGACCTTGCATATTCTCTGGAATGGTGCATGCTTTCTGTCATCTTAAATCTTGGGGAATTAATTCAATGCAGGCACTGGTGCTAATCTTTTATTATTCCTCATTTTCTTGGTTGATCACAAGAGGTTACTTATTTTCCACTCATCTAGCTGCAGTTTGTGAAAATGTGGCCTGAGCCTTGTGCTGGAACTCAGGTTGCTATAGAAACCTTTGACTGGAGGCGAATGGATCATGAAGGCTTGTTAATGAGAATTTCTCTGTAATACCTCTGGGCTCAGTCTGCATGGGAATCTAGGGAAGGCTCATTCCTTTTTGTATTAGTCAGGATTCTCCCTAAAGAGAATCAAGAGGATATATATGCATGTAGTAGTCACGTAATATTTGACAGATAGAGGGCAGCGGTTCTAAAGGAGTGGCCCCATAGTAGTTGCATCAGTATCAGTTAAGGAATTGTTAGAAATGCAGATTCTTGGGCTGCATCCCACACCCACTGAATCAGAAGTTCTGAAGCAGGGCCCTCCCAGATGAGTCTGCTGCACGCTCAAACTTGAAAACCAGTGGCATAGGCTACAGCAGTGTTTCTCAAATTGGGATCCATAGGTCCTCCATAGGTCAACACATGCACTCCTAGCAACATGAGATTTTGCCAGAGAATAAAAAAAAATGAAATCTTTTGACAAAAATCCAAAAACAATTTACTATATTCTAGGTAATCAAAATCACCAGTTTGTAAACAAGTACTGCTATATTATTTCTTGGTCCACAGGTGGTATGTATATTGGTTTTGTGTTACTACAGAGTAGAATTACTTGGCCACAGATAAGCAAGATGCCTTTGTGCCAGATGAAGGCTGGGTGGGTAACATTGTTGCGTGAGTTTGATCCTCAAAAAGTGATGGAGAACTGAAGCATCGCTGTGTGACGCTGTGTGCAGCCAGACACAGGGGACCCTGCTCTGGCTGTCAGTGCCTGGCCAAGCGCTCAGCATATCTGTTTAAAGTTAGTAACTTGATTTTTGTCGATTTTGTGTTTGAATATGTTTAATTTGTAAGTTGATTTTAGTTTGGAGTTGCTTGTAGCCCAGGGACCTGAAACTGAAATTTATATTTGTGTGTATTTAAGTATCATAATATTGAACATAATTTAAATCAGCTTGGGAGTCTACACAAAGTTGTTCCCTTTAAAGGAAATTTGTGGGATTTTTTTTGTTTGTGTAAAAATAGGCTAATTTATGTAGCAATTTAACAAATTAAGTTAATTTACCTAATAGAAGTTGAAGATGTTTTAACCGACTGAGGCCATTCAAGTATCCAGACTGAGTGGGTTTCATTTTGATATGTAGAGTCTTTTAAAAAATATTTTATTGAGTTATAATTTATATAGCATCACAGTATGCCTTTTTTTTTTTTTTTTTTTTGTACTGGGGATTGAACCCATGATTTCACACTTGCCAGGTAGGTGCTTATGCCGCTGAGCTAAATCCCCAGCCCAATATGCCATTTTAAAGTACATAACTAAGTGGCATTTAGTATATCCACCTAGTTGTACAATTTATCACCACTATCGGATTTCAGAACATTTCAGAAAGAAACCTGTAGCCATTAGAAGTTATTCTCCATTTTCCCTGCCTCCTGGCCCTTAGCAACCAATCTGCTATCTCTGCATTTGTCCATTTTGTAATCATACAGGTATTGCCTTGTGTCTGGGTTCTTTTATGTAGCATAGTGTTTTCAAGCTCATTCATGTGGTAGCATGTATCAGGCAGGACTTTGTTCCTCTTTATTGTTGACTGATATTGCATGGCATGGGCATATCACATTTTATTTATCTGTGTATTAATTGATGGATATTTGAGTTGCTTCTGCTTCTTAGGGGTAAATTTTGCATGAGTTTATATTTCTAATTTTCTTTAGTAAATACCCAAGAGTGAAAATACTAAGTCCTAAGATAATTCTATATTTAACTTTTTGAAAAACTGCCAAACTAGTTGCCATAATGCTACACAAAATATATATTTTATATTCTTCTCGGTAATAGATGAAGATTCTAGTTTCTCCAAGTCCTCTTCAATACTTGCTATTGTCCATTCTTTTGAATGTAGCTACCCCAGTGGGTGTAAAGTGGTTTTGGTTTGAATTTCCCTGTTAGCTAAGTCTGTTGGCATCTTTTCATGTGTTTATTGGTTACTTGTGTATCTTTTTTAGAGAAATGTCCATTCAAATGATTTATTAATTTTTAAAATTTTTGTGGTGTGGGGCACATGTCCTGGCCCTGACTCACAACTCTCCTTTTTTTTTTTTAATTTTAAAAAGTAAAACAGAAAAAAAAAAGGTTAGAAATGATACAGAATTTAAAAAAAAAAGCAAGAAATTAGCACTAGTTAATATATTGCATATTGTTGTCTTAGAAGTAGTTGTTCAGGTTATAAGATCTACTGGAAGATAAGGTAGGTAGAAATCTTGAAGACACTGGGGTAGGCAAAGAGTTCATGAACAAAATGCACACTGCATGGGAAGTACTTCAAAGAATCAACAACTGGGATCTCATTTTATTAAAAAGTTTTTGTACTTCAAAAGAAATCACCAACAAAGTGAAGAGAAAATCCACAGAATGGGAAAGAATTTTAACCAGCTGTCCCTTAGACAAAGGACTTATATCTAGAACATATAAAGAACTGAAAAACATCAGGTCCTCCAAATTCAAAGACCTAATCCAAAAATGGGCATCTGAGATGAACACGTACTTCTCAGGTGAAGAAATACAAATGACAGATAAATAAATACGTGAAGACATATTCAACATCACTGGTCATTCTCCTTTGTTTTTAATCTACATTAGATTACTTGTATTTTTGTTGTTGAGTTGTAACAAATCATGTATTTTGGATACTAGACCCTCATCAAATACTCGATTTGAAAACATCTCACATTCCATGGGTTGCCTTTTTGCATTTTGTTGATGATATCCTTTGATGCACAAAATTTTTTAATTTTTGAAGCCTAATTTATTTATTTTTCATTTGCTTACTTATACTATAGGTGTCACAGCTAAGAAACTTACTGAGTGATCTTGGTAACCACAGCAGTGGAAGTGTTACAGCAAAATATGCCCCGATTTTAAAGCTTTCACCTGGCTGGTGCAGGTGTCACTGATGCTCACCTTTCATTGGCCACGAATTGCCATGTGGCTTCATTTAATTAAGGGGCAGGGAAATGGACACTTTCTCATGTGTCTGCAAGTGGGGAAAATCAGAAATATTTGGTAAATATCACTAAATGCCTATCATTCAATTCAATGTTAGAGAAAAGCTCCCAAACACAACATATCTGTTTTTTGTTGGAATCAAAACATCTGTCTTTATTGAAATACAACAGAATCTTAGGTCCTTGTCATTTCTCAAGGATCTATAGGAGAAATGGTCACTTGAAAAGTTTGACATCTCAAACAAGTTTAAGACAAAATATGTTTGTTGTGTTACTTGGTACTTTCTACATGAGGAAATACATGGTAATTCTTTTTAGAATTTAGTAACAGGAAGACATTTATTTCTAGATAAACATATGTGCTTCCCTTTTATTTTAGACTGAGAAATACGTTTCTATTTTTACTTTTGTTGCTAGGAAGCTTAAAGCTGAAGTTAATGACTGTCTCATATCTTTCTAGTATAGCTAACACTCTCTTCTTCATATATTGATTGTTTTTCTTCTGAGCTACATCATGTGTATGTATGGGGTCAGTTAGTTGATAAATGATAAATTAATGATATTGTATTATTTTATGCAAATATAGCTTCTGGGGAAATATGTATAATTTTCATATAATACAGGTCATTTCACTATGTTCCTGTGTCATAAGTACAACTAATAAGACAGGAAATTGGTGCAACATAAGTGAAGTTTTGGGAAAACAGATAAAGCCATAATTTGTCACACATTGGTAATTACATGATACTTTCAATTTACATTTTTGTATGTGTGCAGTAATTTTATAATGATAAACCTTAAAAACGTGCATGCAACTGGACTCCAAATTGAACTTTCAGACTTGTACCCTAAGAAAATAATCTGGGATGTGGGCAATGATCGATGGTAATATTGCAGCTAATGTGTCTGAAGTCTCTAGTTAGCCCTTTAAGTGTATCATCTTATTTAAAAGGTAAGTACCACTGTAACCGCATTTCACAGATCATAAACTTCAGGCTCAAAGAGATTAAACACAGTTCTTGATCTTAGTACCGAAAGTGTCCTGCCCTGGAAATCCCTCAACCCTGATCAGAAGGGACATCTGTCACCTTCTTCTTGCTCTGGAGGCATTGTCACTGTGTGCCCTTCTGCTCGGGTGAGCTGTGCTCCTCCTAACTACATAACCCAGTTCAGGGAGGTGGGAAGGAAGTAGACCACGTTGGTATTTGCTCCAAGGCTGACTCACAAATGGGAAATATTTGTTCTTTTCTTATCCATCTTGTGTTTGGAAGAATGAGGAGAGCTCTAATGCTCACAGTAGCAGGAGCTCTCTGTTTGATTCTGCTCTGATCTGTCCTGAATGGCCTTGAAGATGCTTGATTGTCTAATCTATCGGAGAGCGCTGGGTATTCCTGCTGAGTGGCCATTTCTTTAATATTCCTGACTCCTGATATATTTCTCTAGGGCGTGTTAGAGGCCTGCAGATGGGCTTTCACTGTGATTTACCTTAGACAGGGTTTGGTAAAAAGTTGGCCCAGATTTTGTGTAAGTGACTAGAAAATGAGATACACTGAAGCAACCGGTTTCTTCCTCTCTAAATTGCTGTCTGATTGGATCAATCTGCTAAATCTTGGCATTTGTTTCAAATTATAAATCATCTTTTTTGCATGATTTGACTGATATGAGACACTTTTATTTGAAATGCACACCATGTATCAAACTCTATTGGTTGTGCATGTATTTTCAGTGTAATAGTATTATACAACTTTTTCTTAAACTTTGTATGTCAAAAATTTCTCCCTTAATTTGCACAAATGTCTTTTTTTGTTTTTTTTTTTTTTTTGTACCTGGGATTGAACTCATAACCTCACAATTGCCAGGCAGGCGCTTATGCCACTGAGCTAAATCCCCAGCCACAAATGTCATTTTTATCCATCAGTTCCCACTGCAGTAAGATGCAGCTGATCAGAAGAAACTGAAATTTAAGGTCAAGTGTTGTGTTAATGATGATAGGGTTACAGAAACGTAAATTGGACATTATTTTTTTAATTTATTTAAAGAGAAAAAACAAAACAAAAAAAGGTAGAAGTAATACAGAATTTAAAAAAAACAGTAAGAAATCACTAGTTGATAAATTATATATTATCCTCTTAGAAATAGTTGTTCAAGTTACAAAATTCAAGCATACAAAGTGGACATTCAAACAGTGAGGCTGAAAACAGTTCTGTTTAACGATCCTACAAGCACTTAGTAGTATGGCTATCAATCCTACACGCTTAAACATACATACAATTATATCCTTTAGAGCACTTTCTTTTCTTCCTTTTGCTCTTTAAGTCCATTATCTGTTTAGTTATATCATGTTTCAGCTTGCTTAGTATGTTTTGTTGTTGTTATTTCCTTTTTAATCACCTTATATAATTCTATTGTTTTGTTTTTGAGTTTCTCCTCATGTATGCCCCCTGGATCAGCTTTGGTGGAGTTGGGAGTTTTTAGGGGTATTTTGTTATCTTGTTTTCTCATGTTCTATTGTTTTTGTTGTTTTCTAGTTTTTTTTTTTTTTAAATTTTGAAGGTAGTGAAATACAACAGAACAATATAGAACAAAGCCAACTGAGACAGTGCAGTGAAATTGGTGCCGAATGTCATAATAGGTTACCAGGATAACAATAATATGTGCCATAGTATATCTTGTTGCCTTCACAATAGTTGTTCTTTCAACCAGGTATAACAAAGTCAAAACAAATACAGAACGTTATAGAGCTTATCAAAACAGAATATTGAATAGAGCAATACAATTAATCAGAACAAAGCAAAACAGTGGTACCAATATTTGCCTTCAAAGAGATGGTAGAAGGAAATCCCCCCTATTTGCTGTATTGCATACAGTCAACCTCCCAAGAGCTGCTCAGATCTCTGACTCCCATTTGCTAATGGGTGGGGGGGGATGTTTGATTCTCAGCCCGCATGCTGGTAGGCTCATGGCTGCTTACCAGGGAGGCGAGCTGGTTGCTGGGAAAAGTTCCTGGACATTATTACTGACCATTCTTGACCATAAATATTTTTTTCTCCTTCTGTAATAACTGCCTGCCTAGGAAAATCTGATTTTATCAAGCAAAATTTCTCTAGGCCTTTTACTATATTCAGATGGTATAGTATATCAGAAAAATTTTCCTTTTATAAGCCTTAAATTTTTTTCTCTAAAAAATGTGACATCTTCTTTGATATATGAATGGAAGATGCCACCACCACCACCCATACTACCACCACTGTGGATGCCAAATTATTGAGCAAGTGTATTTGATCTTGTCCTCTAAGTGCCTGGCTTGTAACAGACAACTAGAAGAAAAAATTAGGCAAACAAAATGAGTTTGCCATTAGGTTTTGGTGGGAGCCACACTTCCCCCAACTGTGGAGACACATGTGCTTCCCAGAAGGCTGTGCGGGGAGGGAATACTGGGGCCAGGACACTGGGCTTCCCTTTCAGGGACCTGGAATACACAGGACACCATGCACAACTCCTTCACAGCACCTTAAGAAACATCTCTGTTCTGTTTCCAACTCTTTTTGGTGAAATGCTGTGGTTCTAATATGAATGACTCTCCAAATATTAGTTCCTTTTCTACTTGTTTTCATTTCTAACCTTATTTCCCACTCCTTTTCTCCATCCATGGGCATATTGAGAAGAAATGCCAGGCATCTCAATGTGTTAGATCAACTTTGCTTTTTAAAATTTTTACTGTCAAGAGGACCTCGTACTTCAGCTACTGGGACCAAGACTACCAGACCTAACTTCCTTCTTTCTACCCACCTCCAAATCTGTGTGTTTTTACCCATTCTCCCTTCTCTCATCCTATCTGAGAAGCAGAGGAGTCCATTTTTCCCCTCCAGTTCAGATTTTTCTCTGTCTCTTCTGTTCTGTCTGCTATTCTAGAGCCCAGACCAGCCCCCTTTCTCTTGCATCTTTAGTAATCTTTTTTTCTTCTCCACTGATGATTTCTGGGCCTATGAACATTCTCCCGCTTCCTCCTTTAAAGAAACAATGTGCTGTCTTTTCAAGTTGCTCTTTTGCCATGTCATTCCATGTTTTATCTCAGGCATTCAAGCCTTTCCATCTCTCAATGTCCTGCTCAAGTGAGTGGTACTTTCCAAGTGGGAAGGACTTGCATTCCTGCTCTCTGCTTCCTCTTTACCAAAATCTTTCCCCATCCACAGGAAAGACCCTCATCCCCAGAACAATTTTCCCCTGCCCCTACTCCCTATGTGTCATGGATTGTGCCTAGATGTCCCTCCAATACCTCATGCAGTCATAGGTAGATCTTTTTCCGAAGTGTCTGAGTCTAGAGAGTGTGATGCTGAGATTAAGGGAACGTGATTGCTAAGACAGTCCACTGATTGGTTTGGCACTCATCCCAATCTTGGTTACCTAGAAAGAATATAAAAGGAACAGACTTAGTGCTTGGGAGGCTGAGGCAAGAGGATTGCTGAAAGTTCAAGACTAACTTGGGCTACATAGTGAGCTCAAGGGCAGCCTGAACTACACAGCAACACCCTGTATCAAAAAACCATAACAGGGAAGCAGGGCAGAAAAATACTGCTTGCTTTGCTATCTTCTGTCTTTCATGGACTGTTTCTCCTCTGCAATGCTTGTCTGCCATGCCAGTCTGCCTTGGAGCCAGCCTGTTATGGACTGAAACCTCTACAAAATGTGAGTCAAATAAACCTGTTCTCCTTTAATGTTGGGTGTTGAGTATTTTGTCTCAGCAATGAGAAAAATAACTAAGACAGAATTTGATACCAAGAGGTAGAGTCATTGCTATGGCTACACCTGAGCATGTGACTCACACATACATACCTAAAAGCATGTCACCCTAATCACCTAGACAGATCCTCAAACCAGTCAAACTGACACTGCATCATAACTGTCACACGCTACGCCTATGTCCTTGCTAGTTGCAGCTCACACCACCTATCTCGGGCTCACACTACTCGCTGCCTGCAGGTTTCCTGGTTAGATGTTCCACATTCCTGGCATCTTTGACTTTTTGACTTTTCTCTACTCATCTCTGACTTTATTCCCACAGCTTCATGCTCTGCCCTTTGGGGGACTTCTTGCTTGGTTTCCTGGGCTTTCCTTTGAAATCTTGGTGGAAGCCTTTCTGCCCACCAAACTCTTGCATTCTCTATGCCAGTAAAATCAGCATCACATGGATGGTGCCAAGGTTTTCTGTCAGTGGTAGCAGTAGCCAGACCCTCTTCCCCCTTGTACCATGGTATTAGCCTCTTCTGGATAGCTGAACATGGTCCAAGAAATCCTAAGCAAGTAATTCCCTGGGTAGCCATCCTCTCTCTCTGCACCTAATTTTAATTTTTATCTATTTTTGTTATTTTAACCATCTCATTTTAAAAATTTTATTAGTATATTTAAGATATACACAGTGATAAAATTGATCGTAGGGAATTTGTACTTGTACATGATATATCTTGCTTGTTTTTTTCCCCATTTCCCTCTCCTCCCCTCAGCCCCCTTTCCCCTCTTCATTTACAAAAACTTTGTTTCCATTTTTGCTTCTATTCATTTTTCTCTTGTCCCTTCTCCCTTGCCCCCACTCTCCTTATCATTTGAATATTTTCTTTCCATTTTGCAATATCTGTTATATATTTTGGTTGTTATTTACACTTTTGGTTTCTCACACCAGACATGTGTGTCTGATTTATTTCACTGAAGAATATGGTCTCAAGGTGCATCAATTTACCTAGAAATGTCTCAAGCTTATCCTTCTTTATGGCAGAGTAGCACTCTATTTTATAAGAAGACCCCACATCTTCTTTATCCATTCATTGATTGATGGGCATTTGGGCTGTTTCTAAGATTTAGCTATTACAAAATGTGCCACCATAAATGCAGATGTACATATATTGCTGTGGTGTGATGTCTTTAATTCTTTCAGGAAGAGACCAAAAAGGGGAAGCACTATGTCAAATGGAACTTCTAGTTTGAGTGTTTTGAGGAACTTCCACCCTGATTTCCACAGCGGTTGCACCAGTTTACATTCCCACCAACAGTGGAGAAGAGCTTTTTTTTTTCCTCCAAAGCCCTGCCAGCATTGGTTTTTATTGATTTATTGATAGTAGCCATTCTTTTTTGCTGTGAGATGGAATTTTAGTGTTGTTTTAATTTGCATTTCTTGGATGACTGGTGATTTTGAACATTTTATCATCTATTTGTCATTTTTACTTCTTCATCTGAAAAGTGTCTATTCATTTCAGATGTCCATTTTTTGGACTGGATCTTTAAATTTAGGGGTCTGATTTTTAGTTCTTTATGTATTCTAGATATTAGGTCGTTGTCTGAGGAACAGCTGGCAAAATTTTTTCCCCATACTGTGGGTTGTCTCTTCACTCTGCTGGTGGTTTCTCTTGCTGGACAAATGCTTTTTAGTAAGATGAGATCCCAGTTGTTGATTCTTTGTGATAATTCTTGTTCCATTGGGGTTTTGTTCATAAAGTTTTTGCCTATACCAATGTCTTTAAGAGTTCTACCTGTTCTGTCTTCTAGAAGACTTAGTGTTATTGTTTTAATATTTAGATCTTTGATCCATTTCAATTTTAGTTTAGTGCGTGGTGAAAGATGTGGGTCTAGTTTTAATCTTTGGCGTGTGGAAAGCCAGTTTTTTTTTTCCAGCAGCATTAATTAAAGAGGTTATCTTTCTCCTAGTGAAATGTTTGGATCCTTTGTAAAATATAAGGTGACTGAGTATGTCTGGAATTGTTTTTGCATTTTCTAAACTGTTTCACAGATACTCAGGTCTTTTTTTTTTTCTTTTTGCAGTACCATGCTGGCTTTTTTTTTTTTTTTTTTAAATCACATTAGCTGTGTAGTATAATTTCAAGTCAGGGATTGTGATGCTCCTACTTTGCCTTTGTTGCTCAGAATTGCTTTTGCTATTCTAGGTCTATTCTGATTCCAAATGAATTTTGAGATTGTTTTCTTGAATTCTAAGAGAAATGCTATTGGAATTTTTATCATGATTGCATTAAATCTGTATAATAATTTTGGACATATTGTAATTTCCACCATATTGGTTCTTCCTACCCAAGAACAAGGGATATTTTTCCATTTTCTGATATCCTGTTTGATTTTCTTTTTTCAAAGTACTATAGTTTTCAATGTAGAGGTCTTTTATTTCCTTCATCAGATTGATTCCTAGGTTTTTTTTTTTTTGATATGTTGTAATGGTATTGTTCCCTTAATTTCTCTCTCAGTGACTTTGTTGTTCATGTACAGGAAGGCTATTGATTTCTGCATGTTAACTTTGTATCCAGCTACACTAATGAAACTGGTTATTAAATCTGAAGTTCTTTTTGGTAGAGTTTTGGGGGTCTTGGACATAGAGAATCATGACATTTGTAAATAATGAAATTTAATTTTTTTCTGTCCTACCCTTATTCCTTTTATTTCTTTCTCTTGTTTAATTGCTCTGGCTAATGTTTCCAGAACTATATGGTGGTGACAGTAAGAGTGGTGACAGTGGACATCTTTTTATTGTTCCTGATTTTAGAGTGAAAGTTTTTGGTTTTTGTTTATGTAGAATGATGATGACTGTTGGTTTGTCATACATGGCTTTTATCAGATTGAGATAAAGGCCATCTCTTCCAATTTTCTGCAGAGTTTTTATCATGAATGGGTGTTAGACTTTGTCAAATGCTTTTCCTACATCTATTGAGATGATCATGTGATTTTTGTGCATGGTTTTATTGATATGATATATTACATTTACTGATTTTTGTATGTCATACCATCCTCGCATCCCTAGGACAAATCCTACTTGGTCATGGTGTCTAACTATCTTGATGATTTGCTGTATTCTGTTTCCCAGTATCATTTATTTATTTATCTATTTATTTATTTATTTTGGTACTGGGGATCACACTCATGACCTCGTGCTTGCCAGGTAGGTGCTTAAGCCACTGAGCTAAATCCCTGGCCCTGTTTCCCAGTATCTTATTAAGGATTTTGCCTCTCTGTTCATTAGGGAGACTGGCCTGTGGTTTTTGGCTTTTCATTTGTTTTGTTTTATTTTTTGGTTGAATCCTTCTCTGGTTTTGATAGGGTAATGCTTGCTTCCAGGAATGAATTTTAGGGTATTTCTTTCCCTTTTAATTTCATTAAAGAGTTTGAGAAATAGCAGCATTAGGTCTTCTCTAAATTTCTTGAAGTAGTAGCACTGTGTCTATCAGAGTCTGAGTTTTTCTTTGTTGGTAGATTTTTAATTACCTCTTCAATTTTGTTGACTGATAATGTTTCTTTTTTAGAGTTTTTGTACCTCCTTGATTCAACTTTAATAGTTCATATGTATCTAGCAATATATCCATTTCTTCTATGTTTTCAATCTTTTTAGAATACAGGTTTTCAGAGTAGGTATTGATCTTATGGATTTCTGCAGGATCTGTTACAATTTCATCTTTTCATTCCTAATTCCTAATTGCACTGGGGGTCAAACTCATGACCTTGAACTTGCCAGGCAGATGCTTATGCCACTGAGTTAAATCCCTGGCCCCTTAGTTTGAATCTTTTTTGTCTTTTTTTTTTTTTTTTGATAATGTTGGCTAAGGGTTTGCCAATTTTATTTAATTTTTCAAAGAGCCAACTCTTCAATCCATTGATTATTTGTATTGTCTCTATTTCATTAATTTCTTCTTTGATCTCTATAATTTCCTCTCTTGAATAAGCTTTGGTCTTGACTTGCTCTTATTTTTCTAAAAGTTTGAGGTTCAACATTAGGTGGTTTATTTGAGTTGGCCCTGTGTTTCTGATAAAGATTTTTACCACTATAAATTTCCCTCTGCTTTCATTGTGTGCCACAAATTTCAGTATATTGCACTGGCATTATCATTTAATTGTGGAAACTGCCTAATTTCTTCTTTAATTTATCTATGACCCATTGGCTGTTCAGGAGGGTGTCATTCAATTTCCATGTGCTTGTGAAGTTCCTGTGGTTTCTTTTATCATTGATTTCCAATTTTATTCCATCATTGTCTGATAATATACATGGAATAACTTCAACTCCATTGTATTTACTTAAGCATGTTCTATGAGTTAGTATGTAGTCTAGTTTGGAGACTTTCCTGTGTGAAGCTGAGAAGAATGTGTATTCTGATGTTGTGGGGTGGAACAGTCTGTAGACATCTACAAAGTCCATTTGTTCAAAACTTTGGTCTGATATTTCATTGTTGATTTTTGCCCAGTTGATTTGCCTCCTTTATGACAGTGGGGTATTGAGGTCTCCCAATACAGTTGTATTAGTACTTATTTGATTTTTTTTATTTAAAGAAAAAAAATTGAAACAGAAAGAGGGCAGAAATGATACAAAATTTCAAAAGCAAAACAAAACAAAAATAGTAACCAGTAAGAAATCACTAGTTGATAATTACATATTTTCTTCTTAGAAGTAGTTGTTCAAGTTACAAAAGTAAAGCCTACAAAGTGGACATGTAAACAGTGAGACCGCAATCAGCTCTGTTCATCTATCCAACAAAAACTTAGTAATATGGTTATCAATCCTACACACTTAAACATACATGCAGTTATACCCTTTAGAATACTTTCTTTTCCTCTCTATCTTTACAATAACTATAATCCATTCTTGTAAACTACTTAGAAGTTCTACACATGTATGTCTCTACATGTATACCTAGCCTTTCTGTATTAGAGGGAGAAACAAATCAAAACAAATCAACAATACAAATTCC
This sequence comes from Hydrochoerus hydrochaeris, assembly GCA_004027455.1. Classification (NCBI taxonomy): domain Eukaryota; kingdom Metazoa; phylum Chordata; class Mammalia; order Rodentia; family Hydrochaeridae; genus Hydrochoerus; species Hydrochoerus hydrochaeris. The sequence goes on from PVLA01000620.1 coordinate 232,889, forward strand.
TAGAGAAACATGAAATGAAAAGGACATATAAAACCACAATACTAGGTGATCTATGGTAGTTACTATGATGTCTCTTGTTATTGTCAATAAAATTGTCTATATAGTCAAACATAGTATAATTAAACTTAGTATTGCATTACACTATTAATAAAAACTAAACATTGAAGACATTTTAGGACATCAAAGGCAGTTAATAATCAAACCAGAATGGATATCCTATTGAATCTTGTCATCTTCAGAGTAGTTGCCTTTACTCTCAGACTTGATACTCTCAAGCATACCAGGTTCAAATAAAATCAGTCAAGATAAAACAGCAGTATAACCAATCTTCTCTGTCTAATCTCTGCTATGCTATTTTTCTGTCATTGTTGGGTTTGTTTACTTTTCTCCTTCATTCTACTGTCTGCCCCTTTCTTTGAGGCCTTTCTGCCATTGTTCCTGGAATCCTGGTGATTTTCTTCTCTCTCTCTAGAATGTCCTTCAATATTCTTTGAGGGGTTGGATTGATGGTCACGACCTCCAGCAGTTCCTCTTTGTTGTGGAAATATCTTGTTTCTCCATTAATTTTGAGAGATAGTTTTGCAGGGTACATCAATCTGGGTTGGAGGTTATTTTCTTTCAGGGTTTAGAATATTTCATTCCAAGCTCTTCTTGATTTGATGGTTTGCATTGAAAAGTCTGCTGTGATTTTGATGAGGTTTTTAGGTCCTGCAGAGGGGTGACCGGCTGGATGACATTGGAGTTGGGCAGGACAGGCCTGAACCGACAACTGCAGTGGTGTCAGTCAGCTGCTCCTGGCCCAAAGTGGACTGGTAGGATCTGCTTGGGCTGGGTTACACCCCTAGTTGGGACCCAATAGTCAGGGATGAAATTGTCCTGAACTTGTGACATCTGCAGGGCACAGACTAACGTGTGGGAGGCACTCACTGGCTGACTGGTCAGAGGAGAGGGGCCAGCCCACATTGCCCCTGCATGCACCTCACAGATCAACAGCAAACTGGAGAGGGCAGCAATCCCCTAGCCAGCACGCTTCAGAAAAACTGTAAGCAATACAGAAAGGCACCAAGCACTGGTCTGAAAGAAATCAGAAACATGACAAGAGAAAGAAACAAGAAAAAGCCTCCAGCCACTGAGCCAGGGAAAATAAATCCAGGAAAGGTAAATACAGAAGAGATCAAAGGCAGCAAACATGCAATATCAGACACGGCCTCAGCGGAAATAAAGAAATACTTCTGTGACCTCATTGGTAAACTTAAAACTGAAATTCTAACTCAAGTGAAGCAAGATATAAGAAGATTAATAAAAGAAATGCTAAGCATCTCTCAAGAAGACACAGATGGAAGAATGGAGGAACCCAGAAAAAGGAGAGAAACCTTTGATGAGGAATATAAACAAAATCTAGAATACATGAAACAGATTCAAAGACAATACCAGGGAATTAAAAACCCCATTGAAAGCTGGCAAAATTTCTTGACAGAAACTAAAGATAGACTTTCAAAACTTGAAGACAGATTTGCAATGTGTGATTTCAAAAGGAAAGATATCTTAAAAATAACAAGGAACCAGGAAGTAACAATACAAAGGCTAGATGACAACAAGAGAATCTATAACTTAAGAATAAAAAACGTGAGCAAAGAAGCAGGGGTAAATATAAATGAAATTAAAAGGCATTCACAGAAATAGTTAAGGAAAACTTCCCAAGCATAGGAAAAGGAAATGATATTCAGATAAATGAGGTGTACAGAACTCCTGTCAGCTACAACTGAAACAGATCTACACCCAGACGTATAATAATCAAGATCCCAGAAATTCATCACAAGAACAGAATATTAAAAGTAGTCAGAGAAAAGAAACAGATCATCTGTAAAGGAAAACCCATCGAAATCACAACAGAAGCTTACACCAGCCTTTAGAGATCTTTGTTACTCAAAGAAGGGGTCTCGACATTCCAGTAAATATTAAGGTTCTTTCTGTTTCATTTAATGTTGCATTTCTCAGTAAGGATCCTGTGGGTAATTTGCTAGGATAGTTCTTCTTTGACCATTGTAGGATGGCAGGTTAGCACCCCGGGGGAGGTCAATAAAGTCTGAGAAGACACTATTCTCCCATAAATGCTTATGTGTTATGGCAGGCAGAATTCCAAGATGATCCTTAATAGTTATACCTTTGTATAATCTACTCTCCCTGAGTGTGGGCCAAACCTGGGAATATAGTAAATAGGATTATATTGTATGATATGTCAAAAGGGAGAGTATCCCAGTGGACTTGAATTTATCAGGTGAGCCCTTTAAAAGCAATGTTTTTTCTGGATGGCTCCCAAGGGGAAAAGTCAGAGATCTAAAGCAAAATGAAGATTTGGTAACCATCAGTAGCTTAAAGGTAGCAAAGAGATGTAGGTGACCATTAGGAGGTGGGAGCAGCCCCACCTGACAGGCAGTGAGGAAATAGGACCTAAGGCCCATAGCTGCTAGGAAATGAATTCTGTCAACTACCAATGAATCTGGAGGCTTCAAATGGAATCTGAGTAGAGAACCTGCTCGTGCTAACCTTGGGCTTGCAGAACCCTGAGATAACAAGTTTGACAATTTGTTACACAGTGATAGAAAACTAATATCCATGTGTTTGGCTTTAAAAAATACTGTAGACTGGCTGGGAACAGTGGTGCACACCTGTAATCCCAGCATTTGGGAGGCTAAGATAGGAGAATCACCACCAATTCAAGGTTAGCCCTGGCTACATAGTGAGTTCCAGGCCAGCCTGAACTGACAGCAAGACCTTGTCTCGAACCCCCCATTCCCACAAATACTGTATACAGATCTCCCAATAGACTATTGTTTTCAATTATCAGATTGGCACCTGTTTCATTCTGGAATCTGGACCATACCTGGGGATATCCCTTCTTGTGGTAGGGCTCAATTAATGCCTGTCTAGTGAATGAGTGATTCTGAAGTTCACCTTCTGAGTTAATTCATTTTATGTTGCCAATAACAATATGACAGACTTGGTAAGTTTTAATGAAAAAAGGTTTGGTTTTTTTGCTCAGTGTTCTGGAGGTCCTAGCTCAAGGGGCTACAATTGGTGATGGCCTTGCTGGCAGAATACCAAGGTAGTATGGCGCATCATATGGCAAGAGACAGGCAACATGTGTGTTTCTCTTCTGGTCTCTCCCACTCCTTTTATTTATTTATTTATTTATTTATTATTGTTTTGTGGTACCAGGGATCTAACTCATGACCTTGTGCTTGCCATGCAGGAGCTTATGCCACTGAGCTAAATCCCCGGCCCCTCCCCCTCCTTTTGTAAAGCCACCCCAGTGACCTAATTTAATGCTAATCACCTCCCAAAGGCCCAGTCTGCTTCTAAATACTATAGCTGGATTGAAATTCTACCCTTAAATATCTATGCCTTCATAATGGCATTACACTTCATCACATAAAACCTTGGGAGACATATTCGAAACATTTCCTTACCATGGCACCGTGGGTAGATCATAGCAAAATGGTAATAAAAATTCTTAAATTATCCAAGTCAATAAAATAATATTTGTCCAGTATCTATTTTGTTCAAAGCACTAATCTAGTAGATTCACAAACTGATTTCTTTCACTGACTGCTAGTTTTGTTTTTCTTGGGCTTCTCTGAGAGGTTTCTTTCATTGGCAAGGATTTAATGAGACTGAGCCATATCAACATGTAATTTTATTAGTGTTAGCCTATTAATACCCACATGTGTATTGTCTATTAGGCTTGGAAATGGCAAGGTAATAAGTTTGATTTAGTAATTATTTTTTCCTAATTGCCAAGATAGTCTCAGGTCCCTGCAGTAAAGGACAGAAAGCCAGTGGTATTAGTGTGATGATTAACCATGAGCTTGTCTTTACCAGTACTTAGACATAGCATTGAGTGATTTAGTGTTGGGACCTAGAGTTGAAATGCTGGATCCAAGTTTCAGCTGTAATCCTTACATGGATGTGTCTGTCTCCTAACCTGACCAAAGGTGTAACAGTATTACCTCATGAAATGTCTGCTTTTTTTTGTTGTTTATCTGAAATTCAGATTTAACCAGGGTTCCATATTTTATATGATCAATGCTTTTTTTTTTTTCCTGTGTCAGGGTTTGAACACAGGACCATGCACTTGCCAGGCAGGTGCTTATGCCACCAAGCTAAATACCTAGCCAAAGATCAATTCTTGTAAATTCCAGGAACTGAGGTTTCTTTTCTGAATACAAAAATGATAGACATTAAGTTTGCCAAATATAAAATGGCTTATTACTACATTTTCAATGAAAACATCCTCCTGGGTATTCTAAATAGGGAATCCTTTTGTGAGGAGGGCAAGCATATTCCCTTAAGAGTCATTTGTCCTGGACCAAATAAGGGCAATGGTAATGGCCCTCAGGATTATTCAAGGTTCCAGATCCCCAGGCCTCACCCTAGCCCATGAGCTCAGACTAAATCAAATTGTTAGGAAACCAGTGGGGCTGCCTGGGGGTTTGGACCTGTGGGTCAGGCGGTTCTTAAGTTCTTGTGAAGCCAGGTATTTCTTCTGGTGGATATGTGTTACAGATAACTGAGACAGACAAGAGCCAGGTAGGAGAGACCATGCAGAATTTTGATTTCAGAACTACACAAGGAACTCAGGGAGGCTGCTCATGGTCAGGTGTCTCAGGAGGAGTGGAACAGATTTCCACAGACAGTGTCGGGAAATGCTGTGGGGCCCGTTTCTCTGTAGAACTGAGAGGAAGGGAAAGAACTCTGTGTCAGGAAAATCCACTCACTGGTCTCTCAGAATCTTGTTTTGAAATGGCATTTAGATTTCAGCAACATGTTTGCACTTGAAAAATGAAAACATTGGATAGAGCTGGTATTTACGAGTGTGAACTTGTTCTGGCATCCAGTGTAATTTTTTTTTCTACATAACTGCCATTCTTCCCTTCTTCTCCTCTAAGCAAATCATTGTGAATGAAGTATTTCAGCTGGGGAGATCTTAGCTGTTTTGTTCGAAATAGATTGCAGGTGGGAGAGAGGAGGGTTTTTTTTTTTTTCCAGTGTCCTATGCCATGGGTGGCACATGGAGACTTATTGTCAACAGAAACTTTGTGTATACCAGCCACAAGGATCAGGGTAACATAGGCACCTCTGACAGTCTTGGAGATTCAGGGATTGGATCTCCTCCTGGTGGGAAGTCGAGCTCATCAGATCCCAAGGGAGAGCTCCCGAGGTGGGCAGAGTAAGGATTGTCAGGGTCTCAGTTTGGAGCTGGGTGGTTTGGTTAAGCCCCAATTGCTACAGGTGCAGTTATTTCTGTTCTTTATCAGCAAACTTGCTTTTGAAGGTAGTGGGGTGGGCTCTTTTGGGGTTATCATATAAAATATGGAACCCTGGTTAAATCTGAATTTCAGATAAACAACAAATAATATTTTAGAATAGGTATTCATAAATATATGAGATATATTTAAAAATTATTCATTGTGGATCTGAAATTTGAATTTAGCTGGGATCTTATTTTATTTTGGCTCAATCTGACTCTAGTTCCCTTGGGCCTGGTGACCTGTGCTGAAAAAAGGTAGAAAATACCAGGACGATATTAGGGCTCATTTTTGGGCAGTTTCCTATGGTGATTTGTGGTGGCAAAGGGGCGCTGAGGAGCTCCCTCACAAGAAGTCTGCAAAATAGCAGAAAGCTGTTTGGAACATAAAGGAGCTGATGACCTGATTAGAGGAAGGGGAGGCCTGCATTCCTTCCTCCCTGCCTCATGCCTGGCAGGAATGAACCATCAGCCTTGCCTCCTCAGAAGGCCATCTCCACTGGCCCTGGCTGCTGCTCTGATAGTCAGGTGTATTGTCACCTGTGGGAGCCAAGAGCCATCTGCCCTGCAATCCTGACCTGAGACATGGCTCTCCTACTTTCTGCAGGTGCAAGGGAGGCCCCAAAACATCTAGCTTTGAGGGCTGATTGCAGGGAGTGACATCAGAATCCAGTGTGAAGACTAATATATTTGGAAATTATGATTTAATAACAAGGGAAAACTTTGTAGTCAGATGGATCTGGGCTCAAAGCCCAGGGATACCACTTGCTGGTTATTGCATCTTGGAACTGGGCTCTGTTTTCTTGTCTCTAAAGTGGAACTGATAGTGATACTGTCCTCATGAGGTTGTGGCATGGGTTAAGTGAGAATGTCTTCAAGGCTTTTAGGTGGTTTGTGTGATTTGGTACCTGCACAACTATTGATAATGCTTATTGCCTCATGAACATATTAGTCTCAAGCACCTCATACCACCCACATAACCATGTTTGTCTCCTAAATCTTGCCTTGTGCTCCTGGAAATAGGAAGTGTTACAGGCTTCCCTTTTGGACAACAGACAGCTGGCTGGTCATCCCTCAAGGCACATTTTTTAAGAAGTCTGTAGCACCAAGGCAGGGCAGGGTTTGGGTTCCTCAAGACTTCATGGGCTTCTACTCTGAGCCTGTATACATCAGTGTCAGGTCTCAGGACATGCAGGTGCTTGCTCTGAAAAGCCAGCTTCAGACAAGTTCCCATTTGTCCAGTTGGACTGCAGTTGAATAAGGACCATGGAAGTCACTCCTGGGCCAGATGAGAAGTGATTGAGGGCCTCATATGCCAACTTCTCCCTATAGAAGCCACCAAATTTCTTAAAGCAGTGACTGTGTAAGAACATAGAACAAATAAAAAAATACAGAAAACAATCTTAAACATTTCAGCATCGAGAAGAAAGACTCTAATATTATGTCACTAGCTCTGTGCTTAGTGGAATGTGCTGATGTACATATTACAGTAAAAAAGGGGTGAATTATAGGAGATCTTTAATGGAGCTGATGGGCTTTTAGAAAGGGCATCAGGAAAAGTTCCAGTGACATTTTAATGCAATTGATTGCACATCAGGATAGGGAGGTTGGTTTAAGGAGCTGGAATATATATTGTGGGCACAGAGGCTGAAGCAGCCTGGGAATTCAGACCCAGGGTAGGGGGAGAACCAGTACTGCCTTGGGCTCGTTCCCCTCCCTGGCAGCTGGAGCCAGCTTTGCCGCTCAGGCTGCCACTGCCCCCAGAGAGTCAGCTGGCGGGTGGGTTGGTTGACAGGGCTGTTGTGTGCTGAATTCCTTTCCAAGGAGGAGGAGGAGATGCCAGCTATTCCATACATCATCCCCTGCCACCTGCCAAGGAGGCGAGAAACTGCTGTGGAGAAAACAGCATTTACTCATTCCTTTGTATTGGGATCTGAATACAAGCCAGAAGCAGTGGGGCTTGTTAATAAGCCAGTTGCAAATCATGCTAATGGAAGTGCTAGCATTTATGTCAGGGCTGGGGAGCTGGGTGACTGATGTTGGGACTCTCAGATGTCACCTCCCCAACACCGTGTTTTCAGACCTGTTCTAGTGTACATCATGGTGGCTAAATGTGAGCAGCCAGGAGGGACAGGCAAGTGTTAGGGTGGAAACGCTTTTATGCCTTCCTGTGACATGGGTATTGTAAGGCTAACAGAGACTAGAGCTTTTGCCCTCAATCCTGTGTAGTAAAGCTGGAGGACAGAGATGTTTTGCTTTGGGCACAAAGACAAAGACCAGAAAAGTTAGCAGTGCCACCCACACATTCTACACTCAACCCCTATGCAGTTTGGGTTCCTTGGACCTATGCCATCTCTCAGTGTGGCCAAATTAGATGTCATACTCACAAAGGACCCACCATGCCCGAGGGGAATCTTTTAGTACTGGAGATACAGGGGTTTGACATTGTCTGTCTCCTCCCTGACCTTGATGTGTCCCGGCACTCAGCTCTCTGTTGGCTCAGATCTGAGGATCATGCTGCTCCCAGCTGTCTTCTTCTCCTGTGGACTGTCACACTCTACAGTGTTGCTGATTTCCTCTTTCAGTAGGTAACATGAGTTTGTGGAACCTTACTTCCTCAACAATGAGGGGCTTTTCAAGAGGCATAATTGTTGCCCACAGTGGACAGCTTAAGGCACGGTGTGCAGAGGTGACAAGACTAATTCCTTCCTGCTTTCTATGAGCCATGTGCAGGAAAATGGATGTAACCATCTTCCCACTACCTACTGTCCAATTCCTCTCGGTCCTGCCTTGCCTCAAGCCCATGCCTGCACCCCTCCTTGGCCCTCTTCTCTCCTCAGGTGACTGGTAAGTTTATGAGTTAAATACACTTGCAAGGGCCAGGATGTTTTTAAGCCATAGTGTGAACTGGTTTCTCCCTACTGCCTCATTCCTTAAGTCATGGCCCTGCCCAGCTGCCAGTAAGAGCTGGGAGGAGGGAAGATTCTTTGATGACACAGAAAATCTTTAGCCTGAAGAGCTATTTACCTCTGTCAAGTCACTGTGTAAAACTGTGTGTGTGTGTGCGCGCGCGCGCGTGTATGTGTGTGTGCACGTGTGTGCACGCGCACGTATATGCTGGGGTTTGCCAGGGTGTCAAGGATACCCTGAGGTCATGATCTTTTCTTTCTCCGGTCCAACCAGGAACCCCACAGAAACTTTGTCAGATAAAGAAACAGGACCTTTGGAAGTCATTTTTCCCAAGGCTCAATGAGCATTCTTGAGCTTACTCATCTGAGCACCTTGATGGAGTATTTCAAAGGTCAGAGTGCAGTGGCCTAAACCTTTTGCACAAGCCTTTCCCTTTCTTTCAAATTTATGTTATCCCAAAACTGTAAAAGGGAACATATTTGCCTTAAAAATGGAAGGAATCCATTCCTCATGATTGTATTGAAATGGGAAATAAAATCCTTCAGCAAACTCCTTGCTTCCTGCATCCCTAGAGAAGGGATCAGTTTGGGAGACAAGGATCTTGTCTCCAAACATTACACCTCCAGCCAGCCGGAAAAGAGGATTCGTGCCTTTATTTATAATGTATTTACACAGCTCAGCAGCCATTGAAGAAGTCTGTTTAATGAAATGCTGGGCTTGTATTTAGATGGGGCTGTTGGAAATCATTATGAGTAAACATGTGTGGAGATTTATTTTCCTCCCCCCAGAGGTCCCTCAGAGGTCCCTGAAGATAAATATTTGCATGGTTTCCAGTTTGCATTTCCCCAGCCTAATGTGGTGTAGAAGCAAGTGGTTTGCCCCCTTCCACCTGAGCTTGTTAACATGCACAAAGCTGCTCTCCTCCCAGGCCTGGCTGTGACAGTCTCACCCGGCCACAGGGACAGTGGCTGGGTGGCAGCCATCTACCCAGCATTAGTGCAGGCATGGGCTCATTTCTGTTCCGAGCAGAGGAGCAGGTCAACTCAAATCCAGTGACTTTTGCTTGTGTTCATGAAGCCCAGTTCTGAAAGAATCTGCATTGCTGCCCTGGTGTTACAGAATTCAGGGCGGTAAACATACTTCTCCAGAACCCTGAGAAACTGAAATCTCTTGAATTCTCAGCATATTCTTTGGGAAGCAGATTTCAACTTTTTTTTACATCATTTGTTTTTCATTCATACTTTTAGTAATATTCTAAAATAAACCAAAAGATGTTAAGATGAAAATTAAAATAAAATATTTTTTATTGGTCTTTGTTTTCTTTCTATGAGGAATCACAGAATGCTTTGTACATTTTAACATGTACTTTTTTTTTATAGTATTGAGGTGTGTGTGTTTTTTGTTTTTTTTTTGGTACTGGGAATTGAACTTATGACCTCATGCCAGACAGGTGCTTATGCCACTGAGCTAAATGCCGAGCAACATGTACATAAAAAAAAAAAAAACTACAGATAGGGAAAGAGACCCAAGGTTATTTCATAAAGGACATGACTTTTCATTTTGGAGTCATCATTAGCATAAAATGGAGTTGAGAAGAGGTCTGATGCTGTTCAGTTTATTTTACAGCTCCATACTTGAACATGGCAGAGGTCTCAGAATAAATTTAGGAAACATTTTACAGCTCAGGCTCAAAATGCTCTTTACTGTAAGGTATAGCTAGTACTGTGACCTACAAAGTAATATGGGCTCAAATCTGTAATCTGGAACTGGGCACACAGCCACATCAGCTGGTTTGAGGAAGACTGCAACCACCTGTCAGGAATTTGGAAGGGGGAAGGGTTATGGAGTTTCAATTCCACCTGTATCCATATATCATTATGTGGCCTGGAAAGCATGGCGGCTGCATCCTGCAAGATGCAGCATTTTGCGTTTTCCAAATGGTTGTTGGAAATCCAGGGCTGAGAGTTTGCGTGCAATTCTGCTTCTTGGACAACTCAGTTCCCACCGTTAGTGAGTTGTCCCGCAGTGTGCAGAAGGCCAGTGAACTTTTTAAGAAACTGGCAGCCCAGCAGACATTCTGGCGCCAGAAGGACAGCAGCGGGAACTGAAGATCTTTGTACCAAGAATAAAACAGTGCTTCTTCCTTGAAGGAGAGGGAGCTTTGGTACTTGGAAGACCCTTGGTAGGAACTGGTAGCAAAGCTGGGAGTAGGGGCGGAAGCCTGAGTTACTCCGCCTGTAGAAGGGGAAAGGGGAGGAAATTGGAGTTCTCTCGGTGAGACATAAAAGGATGTAGGGTGGGAAGGGTGCGGGGCGGGAGGTGAAAGTGCCCATCAAGATGTGTCCCTCTGCTCCTGCTCCTGGGGGAAACCTCTCCTCATTTCCAGTGAAATTCCTGTCAGCAGATGTATTGAGGGAACCAGTGGAAATTTTTCACTGGGGTTAGGGGAGGAGTGGAGTGGCTAAAAGGAAGAACCACATGCCGGTGCCGGGAGCCGGAGGACATCGGACGCCCTGGGAATTAGCAGAATTCTTGGGCGAGGTCTTTGGACATTCCTAGACTGCAGAACTGGTGGATTCAGGACAACTGCACCCAGATCTTACAGGGCAGAGACCTGCACCTGGCGCCTGGGCCGCGCATGTAACATAGGGTCCACATGAATTGTATGCCCTTTAGACTCGCATCCCATCAGGCACTCCAAGCCACTCCTGCCCACCCACTCTGTTTTCCTGTTCAGAGAAATATGAACAGGAAGGGAGCCTCGCCAGAAGCAGGCTTTGGACCCAGCGAGATGGCGGTCGGGTGGCAGGGTGGGCGGTGTTGGGGCGCAGCGAGCGCGCAGCCAGCGGTGGGCAGCAGCGGCGAGGGCCGGGCGACGCTGTCAGCGGTGGGCAGCGCCAGGCGAGACTGCTCCGGGACGGCTGGCAGCTCCGTAGAGACTTCGCTAACGTTGACAGGTTCTGCAAATAACAGCTGCGGAGCAATCATTCTGTTTGGACAATGTGGGAAGGACCATTGTTCACAAATTGGTCTCTTCAATAACACCTGCACGCACAGATAATAATCCATTGTCTGTTTCCTGGCTTTCAAAGACAAAAGACAGCCGAGGAGGGAGGAGGGAGCGTCTTACTGGAGATAGCAGGACAACTTTGGAACAGAGGAGAGTGCAAACGAGGACTCCAGGTTCTGTTCCTGGATCCACTGCGATTGTAATTCACCCTGGGGTCCTCATTTGCCGCTGCTTCTTTTATCCTAGCAGGCCACCAACATCACAGCGGCAAGCATCATTTCCTATGCAGTTGCTAAGCGTGCAAATCAGCGGTCAATGCTGGTAAAAAGTCCCCAGGGTAGGAAAGGTCACACGTGTGTATGTAAATAGAAGGTTTATGAGGAGCAGGTGGTTGGACCTCTGCAGAGATTGCAGCATTAGCAAGTCAAAGCCAAGATGGAACCAAGATATATACCTGTAGGCACAGTCTTGCTATGGCTCTAGGATGCCTGAGTGAGCTCGACCCTTTTGGTCCTTCTAGGGGCACCAGATGCAGTCTCCATTTCTGTTTATACATCCAGCACCTTCTATTTGTATGATACTTGGAAATTAAGGTCATTCTCTCACCTGAGCCTCATCACCACAGCATGAAGTCTGCAGCAAATACAAGCCCCATTTGAACAGAACTGGAACCCAGGGACTCAGTGGGGACTTGAATCTAGTGTCTGCTGACTCCATAGCTTACATTCTGTTTACTACACTACTTTGGTACAGGAACAGCATTGTTGGTTTATTTACATTTTATTTTATTTTGTCTTTGACTTTTTCAACCTTTGTGGAGCAGCTATTACCAGGCCTAAGATTAGGGAACAGGTACATAAGAACATAGGACATACATTTCCAACTCCTGATGCACCCTCCTACACGGTACCACTGAGCACCTTGGCTATTCACATTTCAATTCATTAAATTAAATAAAATTACAATTTACTCTATCAGTTGTAAACCAGCCACATTTTTAAGTGCTCAATAGCCGTAGGTCCCCAGTGGTGACTGTCACACAGTGCAGAAAGCTTTATTGTGCAGTGCTGTCTCTAGAGGCTAAGGGCTTAGTGAAGATTAAGAAAATGCCACTTCTGTCCTATTTACTACATTCTTGAAGTTCAGTTGGTTCTTGGTGCCTATACGCCTCTTGCTTTATAAAAGGTAGCCTGAGCAGTTTTCAGCTTTATTGAGTTAAAATACAATGCAATAAATGCATTCACTTTGATGTACATTCAGTGGGTTTGGAGTAATGTAAACAATCCTGTAACCACCCCCAATCAAGACACAGAACATCTGTATTTCACCATAAGTGCCTCTTCCCCTTTACTCCTCCTCCTAACTCCTGTTCCAAGCAAGCACGGATCTACCTGCTCTCATTATATATTAAGTTTGTAGTTTCTGGAATTTTGTACACATGGAATCATATACTATTCACTCTTTTGTCTGACTTCTTTCCCTTAGTATAATGTTTTTGAGATTTGTCATGTGTATCAGTAGTTAGTTCCTTTCTATTGATGAGTAATAGTTTTTTTGAGCAGTATTCTTTTGTATGGATCTATTTTAATTTGTTTATCTGCTTAGCTATTGATGGACATTTGACTTGTTTCCAGTTTTGGCTATTATGAATAAAACTGTAATGAACATTTGCATGCCAGTCATTGAGGGGACAAGTTTCTATTTCCTAAAAGTGGAACTTTTGAGTCATAAAGTTATTATATGTTTGTCTTTATAGAAAACTGCCAAACTATTTCTAAAGTGGCTATAACATTTATACCTGGCTTAGTGAGGTTGCAGGACATGAGGTCAACATAAAAAAAAATCAATTCTATTTCTATATTACCAGTATGAAGAATCAGCACCTGTTCATCAATATATGAAATACTTAGAGTTAAAATTTGCAATATATATGTATTACCCCAAAACATTGAAAACTACAAAATATTGCTAAGAGAGAATTTAAAAGACCTAAACATGTATACTGTGGTCACTGGAGAAGGACTGGGGGAGGAAAAGATTGAAGGCTGTTTGGGAGCGGGGAGAGGGTCGAAAGAGTAGCTTTAAGCTCCTAGAGAGGAACATGTCAGAACTAAAGTGTCTCATGGAAATGGTTACTAATTTGTTAGCTGTCTCTGGTGTGTGATGTAATTCTTCCTTGGGTGACAATCCTAAATCTTCAGGGAAGTTCTTTAGCTCGAAAGATGCTTGGGTGAAGTAAAATTTTTATAGAACTCCAAAGAGGGTAGAACCAGGATGGCAGGCTCAGAGGAACCCAGAGAGACTAAGAGACAAGGAATATCAGGAGGACATGTAAAATCCAGAAGTAAGCATAGCGGATTGAGTTGATGACCAAAGTAAGGTTAGCTGTTTTATAAAAGTGTGGGAAGGTTTTAGAATGTTCCATGTGGTAGAAAGAGGAGGTTCAGATCAAAGTCAGATTCTTTAGGTCTAGATCTTTTCTTTTGTGAAGGAGAATTTCTAAATCCAGGATTGGTATATTGTATAACTTGGGGAGACACTGTTTTCATGTTCTCGAAATTCTCAGTAAGAGATAATCTCTTGAGTTGCACAACCCAACTTGGCAGACCTCACTGAATCTGGAAACTAGCATTTAAAAGAAGTAATAGGGGCAGGGGATTTAGCTCAGCGCCATAAGCGCTTGCCTTGCAAGCAGGTGGTCGTGAGTTCGATCCCCAGTATCAATTAAAAAAAAAAACTGAGTTAATATCATTACTAGCTGCAATAAGTGTGAGATAACAGAAAGTACGTTACACTTGGAGTATGACTATGGGCCGGGGATTTAGCTCTGTGGCATAAGCACCTGCCTGGCAAGCGCGAGGTCAAGAGTTCAATCCCCGGTACCACAAAAAAAAAAAAAAAAAAAAAGCCTCAATGAATTGCCTGTCTTGTTCTGCTTTGCCTAGGTTTCACATTTCAAACCATCTACAAAGTCCTTCCAAATAATTAGCCATGTCCTCTATGGAAAGTGAAACACTTTTACTGCTTTTCAGTGTCTTAGGAGTGGCACCCTGATTTCTTTCTAGGGGATCACCCTCTCCTTCACTCTGGGGTACATTCACCTCTTCTCCCAGTGCTGGAGTGGAGCAGGAAGGGCCATCACATTTCCTGGCTTTTCTGATTGGTTCCCAAGTGGGCACATGGCCCAAGTCAGACCCATCAGAGTGGATCTCCAAATGGTGTAGAAAGACTTCCTTGAAGCCATGCTAAAGCTAGAAGCATTGTTAATATCTTCTTTATTGCCCCTGAAAGGAGTTTAGTCTTGGTTTTCTTATTACTGCAAAATAAAACAACAGTAGAGGAAGTACTCAGTTTTTGTTTGTTTGTTTTAAATCTCTTCTCTCTCTGTTTGTTGTTAAGCTACTATGACTGTTGTTTCAGCTTCAAATCAAGGCTGTGATAAATGACCCCGAAATGGCAGTGACTTACCAATGGTAGCCACAAAAAGCTCAAGTGGCAGCCCCATTTGGCTTGTAGTCTTCCTTGAAGCCATTCAGGGACTGAGGCCCTTCAAACTTGTGGGTCTGGCCTCCTCATTGGCCTTAGAGTCACCTTCATTCATTAGGAAGAGGGGGAAGGAGCTGCCTTGGTGGTTTATAGGGATCAGGACTGTGTTATTTCTGTTCACAATCTTTTTTTTTTTAATTTAAAGAGAAACAAAAGCATGTAAAGGGTAGAGATAATACAGAATTCCAAAAAAAAGATAAACTATAAGAAATCACTAGTTAATAAATTACATATTGTCCTCTTAGAAATAGTTGTTCAAGTTACAAAATTAAAGCATACAAAGTAGATAGTCAAACAGTGAGAGTGGAAACAGCTATGCATGCATGAATCTCTGCATGTATTTCTATCCTTTCTGTATTAGAGGGAAAAACAAAACTTAGCAAGACAAGACAAAACAAATTCCTATAAAAACATGAAACCAAAAAGTCGTATAAAACCACAGTACAAGGTGATCTACAATGATTCCTGTGTTGTTTCTTATTATCTTCAATAGAATGTCTATATCATTAGGCATAAATGAATATAGCAGTTATATATAATTGAGTAAAGCAGTAAATAACAATATTAGTAAAAACAAAACATTGTAGGCAGTATAAAACTTCAAAGGCAGGTAATAATCAAACCATAGTGGATATTCTAGTGGATCTTGTCATCTTAAGTGCAGTTGCCTATTCTCTCAGACTTGATACTATCAATCATAACAGCTTTGAATAAAATCTATCAATACAAAACAGTGATCCAACAAACCAGATTCGATTACGATCAGTCATGGTAAAACAGTGTAGGTTTTACAGAGCTTTAGATTAACTTAATAGGAAATGAAGGATGATTACCATACTATATCCTGTTATTTTTGGGATTGCTGTCTGTGCCCTCAAATCTAGTACAGGTAGAATGACTGGAACAGAATATAATACATCTAAGCAGAGTAGTGTGAGTAATGTGGGTTTTAAATCCTGATGCACTATTAACAATATAGTGTATCAAGGCCATCTATGTTAGTGATTCTAGTTATCCTTCTCTGCCTCATTTCTGCTATGCTATTTTTCTGCCTTTGTTTGTCTAGTTTTCTCTTTTGATTCTACTGCCTGCCCCACACATTGAGGCATTTCTACCACTGTTCCTAAAATCTTGGTATTTTTTTTTCTCTCTCTAGAATGTCCTTCAGTATTCTCTGTAGGGTTGGATTGGTGGTCACAAACTCGCCCAGTTCCTCTTTGTCATGGAGGCATCTTGTTTCTCCATTAATTTCTAGTGACAGTTTTTCAGGGTACATCAATCTGGGCTGGAGGTTATTTTCTTTTAGGGCTTGGAAGACTTCATTCCAAGCTCTTCTTGATCTGATGGTCTGTGTCAAGAAGTCAGCTGTGATTCTGATGGGCTTACTTTTACAGATAATCTGTTTCTTTTCTCTGACAGCTTTTAATATTCTGTTTTTATATTGAATTTCTGGTATCTTGATTATTATACATCTGGGTGTAGATCTGTTTTGGTTGTAGGTGGCTGGAGTTCTGTATGCCTCACATAACTGAATGTCATTTTCTTTTCCCATGCTTGGGAAGTTTTCCTTAATTATTTCCATGAATAGCCTTTGTAATTCACCTGTATGTATTCCTGCTTCTTAATTCACATTTCTTATTCTTAAATTGTAGATTCTCTTGTCATCTTCTAGCCTTTGTATTGTTACTGCCTGTTTCTTTGTTGTTTTTAAGAGATTTTCCTTTCATGATCACACATTGCAAACTTGTCTTCAAGTTTTGATAGTCTATCCTTAGTTTCTTTTAAGGCATTTTGCCAGCTTTCAATGGAGTTGTTAATTTCCTGGTAGTCAAGAAATGTCTGCTTCATGTATTCTATATTTTCTTTATATTCTTTATTAAATGTTTCTCTCCTTTTTTTGTGTTCCTCCCTTCTTCCATCTGTATCATCCTGAGAGGTGCTTCCTTAGAGCATTTCTTTTATTACGCTACTCATATCTTGCTTTACCTGATTTAATATTTCAGTTTTGAGCTCGTCTACAAGGTCCCGAAGATATCTCTTAATGTCCATTGAAGCCATGTCTGATGTTGTGTGTTTGCTGCCCTCAGTCTCCCTTGTTTTTCCCTCTCCTGGATCAGTGCTCTCAGGGTTCTGGGCTGGGGTCCTCCTCCTGCCTCTCCCTCCTGTTATGGCCCTGGCTTCCCCCAGATGGGTTACAGTGCAGGTCTCAGCCCCCTTCCCTGTTGGTCATGTTTCCTCCGAAGCACACTGGCAGGAGAACTCCACCCTCTCCTGCCTGCTGTTGTCACTGAGGTATAAGCAGCGGCTGTGTTTGCCTGCCCCTCCCCACCGGGCCAGCCAAACTTCAGGTGCCTTCACCTGGTTAGTACTTGCTAGGCACAGGGAATTGACTTGGGACGTCTCATTGGGTCCCGGCCAGGGGAGCAGCCCAGTCCAAGCAAATCACACAAATCTGCTCTTGGGAGGCAGGAACCAACTGAAGTCACTGTCGCTCCCAGTTTAGGCTCCTCCTGCCCGATTCCAACATGTTGCCCATTTTGTCGTGCCCTTCCTGTGGGGGGTATCTCATTCTCAGCACTGACCGTGGATTAATGAAGGTGCCTCTGCTGGCTCCACTCTCCATTGGGCTCATCAACCCCCGACTTCAACACTGCTGTGCTTCCTGTGAGTGGCTGCAGGAACGAGTTTGGGCAGCTCTGCCAGTCGGCATGGATTCAGGCCTTTGCAAGCTTGGCAAGTCACTGTGAACAAAAACACTGTGTCCCTGTAATTTTTAGATGTTTCAGTTGTAGTCCCAAAGTATTTGACGAGCTTTTTTAAGTTTTAATTTCTTCCTGTGTCAAGAGGATCCATCTCCCTCTGTCTGGGTCTTTCCAGGGTGTTTTATTCTAGCAAATGAGTTGTTTCTCCCAGGAGGCTTTGTGTTTTGTTGCTCACTGATCGGCCATCTTGTCTTCTCCCCCTTTTTAAAAATTTTTATTTTCTTATAATTTTATCCACATGTTTTATTATGAACTTCCTACTTTTGGTATTTTTTTTTTTTGTGTGTGTGTGTTTTTATCAGTACCAGGGATCAAACTCATGACCACATGCTTGCAAGGTAGGCACTTATGCTGCTGAGCTAAATCCCCTGTTCACAGTCTTTACTCAAGTCTTGGTGCATGGTGCAGCCAGCTGCACAAGAGGCTGAAAAAGATGCTTGAGTTACGAGCCCAAGAGAAAGAAGCCACATTCAAATTCCAAGATTTAAAAATGTAGTCATTTATTATTTATTCCCCTTCTTGAGTAACCAGCCACCAAATCCTGTTAGTTTTTATTTTCAGTGTGTCTCTCATCTTTGCCCTCCCTCCTCTCTGCCCCTTCTTCCATCCAGCCCCCACTTTTTCTCTCCTCTGTCCCCACCCATTCTGTATTCCCCTCTGCCAGACTCCTCAAGGGCAGCTGTACCCTTTTCCAGCTTTGTATTCCTAGTTGCTTGTGAGCAGCTCATAAGCATCAAGAAATGTTTGCTTTGTGAAAAACTGACAGACTAATCTTCTTTACACACCAATTTCAGCTTGTCATTCCCTTGCTTAGAAGTCTTTAGGAGATCTTGTGCTTTACCTGTAAACCCCATAACTGTCTGCTTTCCATCCCACAACCATCTTTTTCCTCTGTATCTCAAGCCTGGTTCAAGTGAGTCTCATCTCCTGGGACCCTGGATATGTCACTGTGCCTTTCCTGAAATGTTCTCCTCCTTTCTCCCTTCTTCCTATTTCTCCAAATACCGTCTTCCCTCAAGGTTGCCCAGCCCTGTCTCCATCAAGTAGCTTTCCTTTTCTTTTCTTCCCTCCCTGCCCAACTCCTCTGTGTCCTGGCTCCTCTGAGAGAGCCCTACCTGCAGATGATGTGTCCTGTTTCCTGATATGAGAAAGAGACCAAGAAGGAACTGCTCTGTCTATAGGGATGTGGACAAACATATGTTCTTTAGCCAGCACTTAAAAACTATTTTTCAAGTCTAATCTCTTTAAAATGAGCAAAGTGAAGCAGGGAGACAGACTTGCTCAAGAGCATAACTGGTTACTGACAGAGAGTCACAGCCATGGCCCCCAACTCTCAGTGCTGATATTCTTGACTGCCAAATACCCTCTCTATGGTCTACTTTACTTCAGTCTTCAGTTCCCTCTTATGCAGGGGTACCAGAGACTGAAGTAAAATTTCACAGGGCAAAACTTGCTTGGTGGCATTCACTTAGTGACTTGAATCCAATTTCATATCAGAAATCTTATAAAATTAGCCAGGATCTATGACTAAAGCTAGGATATATATAAATATATATATCCTACATATATGAATGGAACAGAGAAATGAAAGTAATTTTGTTTGATAGCTGGAAGGACTATAGATGAGATCTTTTTCTTTGTGCCAGATGTGAGAAGACAATTTAATGAAATTAATTTGAGCCCAAAGACCTTCTAGGTTATTTTTAATACAACTGAGAAAAGGCTTTTTTCCTCTTGCTCTAATTTTAAAGTTTGCTGATTCTAATGTCCTATGTTCTTTGAATTTTTCCTCTAATCTTTCTCTTTTTTATTCCAAACTACCTCACATATTTAAGAGTCTAATTCATACCAGAAATATATTATTGTATCAGTGAAATGAATCCTATAATTATTTTTATCACAATTTTAAACATGGTAGAGCATTTACAGAAGGATAGACGTTGCTGAAGGGGGAAGCCATGTGTATTCCAGCAGAGATAAATCCCTTTAGAGAAGATGACTGATGGATCTCAAAGGTACAAAATTCTTCAGTTATATTCAATAATGGTATAAATCAATTTTTCAGAAGGGGACCATCCCCAGAGGACAGGGAACAAAGGCAAGAAGGAGGCTGTTTGAAGATAGGCTCGAAAGAGGTGTGGGGTGAACATAGCATGCAGGGGGGAGCAGGCCATGCTAAAGCCATGGAATATGAAGACACTGGTGTCTCAGAGCGGCCATCTTTTGACAGAGGATTCTGTGGCTTTTCTTCACTAGAATCTGGACCAAGGACCTGAAGCTAATGTACATGGGTAAGATTGGTCTGGTGTCCTTTTTCCAATTCTAAACTGTAGATTTGAAGGGCCATGATAGGGAAAGCTTGCCAGATGTCAATTTGGTGCAAAGAAGAAATTAAATACAACTTTCAAAAATTTTAAGTCACAAGGAAAGTGAAAAGTTATCTTCAAGTGTTTCTTAAGGGTGATTGGAGTCTTGTGTAAAACTTGTTGGATGTGGGTTTGGTTCAATCCATCAGATGGCTGTGCTCAACCCATCGTCACCTCCAGGCTGAGGTGACTGGAGATGGAATTCAGATGGCTTTACTTACTGGGGTCTGCACTGGCACGGTCTGTCTCAGCCTAGACCAAAGCACTTTTTCCAATTTATGCAAGGTTGGTTTGCCAAGCCAAGTGTCCACAGGATGTGTCCTTTTCTAACCTGCACAAAGGCACTGAGTAAGCTCAGAGTGGCCAGGAAAAGGGAAGGGAGACAGAAAAGTGTCCCCCAAGTAAGGGCTGGGCCAGGAGTAAACTCATAACCCAAGCTCAGCCAAACCACTGGTTAAGACCTACACAGGCTGCCCAAAAAGTTTAAGTGGTGGGGTGGGGATTAAAAAAAAAAAAAAGTTTAAGTGGCCATTCCGTTTTTACTTAAGAATTTGAAGTTCAAACATTGAAATAAATTTAGCAGGTGGCAGGAAACAAAAATGTTAAGAGATATCAGTGGTAATTCTAGGACCCCAGTGAACCAAATCATGGATGAACTGCTGAAGTTAGAAGCCAGGGAGAGTATGAGTTAGTGTGTGGTGGGGGCAGTACAGTGAGATGATAAAAAAGCAGACAGATACTCAGAGTGTAACAGCTCTACTATATGTAGAAACAAATGAAAGATAACCAGATGAGGGGACACTAGAGACCTGGCACTTGTGTTTCTAGACCCCCTTTAAGAATACCCTGAAGCTTTGGTTTTCATGAGGATGGGCTATACCTACGCTTCTTTTTTTTTTTTTTTTTTTGAGACAGGGTCTCTCTATGCAGTTCAGGCTGGCCTTGAGCTCACTTTGTAGTCTAGACTGGTCTCAAATTTGCAATGATCCTCCTGCCTCAACCTCCCAAGTGCTGGGACTACAGGCGTGAGCCACCCTGCCCAGCTCACCTGTGCTTCTTATCAGGTCTTGCACACTCCTATTTTTCTCCTAATCTCTTATCTATTCTTTGAATATTGTGCCTCATGGTCCTTCTACCATTTCCCTCCTATTAGGTTAAGTAGACCTTGGTTCTTTCTGCCCCCAAAGTATGGCCCAAAGTAGGGGTCTGATTAATATTTGGTGAGTTGAAAGTTGGTAACATCTGAAAACACCCCCAGAGATTTTATTTTTATGGTTTTCATTTTTATTTTTGTTAGTAGGTGTTTGTAGTACGTAATGATCACATTCACCATGGAGAGTTAGTATACGTACATGTCACATCTTGGTTATTTTTACATCCCACCTCCACATCTTTTTAGTCCCCTTCCCATTTGCTAAAGATCTACCATAAGGATTTTAAAAAGAAAAAGAGAAGTGTAAGTTGCTGTGGTCAAGAAAATTTTTGTGGAAGAGCTAGAACTTTAAGGTAAGGGAAAGCAGGAAGGGGAGAAAGCCCAGGCTTGAGACGGAGCACAGTAAACTATGCTGGACCACACAAGGAAAAGGCCAGCAGGGAGCTGTAATGTAAGGTCATGGGAAAGCACTGTAAGTGTCAGTTTCCTGGCTGCCAGTCCCCACTCCCCTCCCCCGCTATCTCCTCAAGTCCCCATTTGGATGAATCTTAACCCAAAACTTGAGAAAGACAAAGAATGACTACTAAAGAACTCATACAATGCCACAGAAGATGGAAAGGTAAAATTGTGCTGTAATAATCCTGCAGACAGAATAAATGTTGTAGTGGATTATTATGTTGTCTAAAAACAGTCTTTGTGAATAGTGAATGACACTTGCGAAATTTTCAGCTATTTACTTTGCAGTGCTTCCATTTCCATTCTCTTTGGAGTGATGGTTTCTCCTTTCTAACGCCTCCTCTCTTCTGTCATCTTGGCAGTGGGAAATAACCTGACAGGGTTCCTTGAGGAACTCTCTCCAGGCACAGCCACTCAGAGTTCTCCAGAATTCTAGAAAATTCCACTTATTTAATTGCATTTCACAGGGTGGGGGCGTGGATTAGAGAGAAGGAGGGAGAGAGAGAGAAAGAGAGAGAGACAGACAGAAACAGAGACAGAGATGAAGAGATGAAATGGGAACCTCAAAGGGAGAGCTAGCAGCACAGGCCAGCTGCCATGGAGACGGGCATCTGTGAAGAAGCATTTGTGAAGAAACAGCCCAGGAGTGGGGGAAATACTTGAGAAGAAAGCAAACCTGGTACTACGCTTCAGTTTTGCAGAACAAGCCTACATGTGCTCATGCACCCTTCTAAAACCAAAACTTCTATGGCACTTTGAATTTGATTTTTTTGCTATTCATGTTAAAAATAGATCATATACCCAATTTAAAACTTACGAGAGTATTTACAGTAAAAATTAAAGCATTTTTTCACTCCTATGCGTCTTTGTTCAAGACTTTTGTTTGGAAATGCCACCCCCCTTCCCCAGCATATCATACTCACCACTCTATACTTAAATATATATCTTAGAGATAATTCCAGGACCTGTGATTTTAAGATTTATAATGCTGCCTTATTTTTAAATTGGCTACTTGATATTCCATCATAGGAATATGCCATCATTTGTTAAACAAATTTCTGTTGGTGATGTTACGGGTTAAATTATGCACCTTCCAAAATTCGTATGTTGAAATATCCTAATCCCCAGTTCTTCACAATGTGGCTGTCTGTGGAGACAGGGTCTTTGAAGAGGTAACTAAGATTAAATGAGGTTGGAGGGGTGGGTTCTGGTCCAAGAAGACTAGTGTCCTTATAGAAAGAGGAGATTAGGATGTGGACATCCACTGAGGGAAGACCATGGGGAGACACTTGGGGAAGACATCTATAAGCCACAAAGAGAGGTCCCCACATTAATGGGAGACTCTGCCCAGTTTCCACAAGAAGACTGGATGACTTGACCTCAGAACACCATTGAGTTTGCCTTGAGTGAAGCATCAACTGGACACACCATCTGCCATTTTAGAGGAACAATGGCTGCCTCTGTCCAATTTTCCAAGAATGTCTGTGCACTTATTTCAGCATTGTCTTCATTGAGATGTGACACTGTGGAGCTGGCTCTCATGGAGAGAGACATGAAGCTCCTACCACCTTGGAGAATGTCAGGCCACTGGCACTTGGGACACTTGCTGAACAAATGGCCAGCTTGCCTTATATCCTGTGGCATCCTTGCCTGAATTTGCACACCACATGGCAGAAGTGAAATTTGAATCTCAGGTACTTGACTTTGACACCTTCATTCTCAGACACTTCATTTTACTGTCTGGTGGTAGAAATGACTGAGGAAGTATGTGATTCTTCAGTATTGTCATGTAAAATGACCAAAAACAGTTTTGTGTTTCTCTACCTGGGAATCATAGATCCTAAGGGTTGCATGGTGACCTTCAGGATTTCAGGACTGTGAAAATGCATAGCACTTAAGAGTTATATTAATATGTGTTTTTTTTTTCAGGATCAGAGCCCATTACTTTGCACAGAACCCCAAAAGTGTGTCTATGACCCCACTGCCAAGAAACATTTTACCTGCCTTCCAAAAACATTTTTCCTGGATATCAATGCATTTCCTTTAAGAAAAATTTTTTGCAGTTAGAGGTAAATGGAAATTGTCATTGTTCTATAATTTTCTTTTTGCTTTACAAAGAATGAAAGTACAGAGGTCAAGATGGTCCAGTGCCCGCAATCCTGGAGCTGCTCTGGAGGAAACCCTTTGCTTGGGTCTGTTGTCTCTACTTAGAAGTCCTTGGCTACTTTACTGGTTAGGCTTTGAACTCTTGCTAGGTTTGTGCCTCTGCTTTCTGCTCATGCAATCTGCTCTGTCTGGGGATTTCCCAATCCTCCCCACCCCGAGCAGCTCCCGTGATGACCCGATGCAGAGTGCTCTTCTCTCATTCCACATCAAGACAGGGCTCGGATCAAAGTTAGTGGCAAAGGAATAACCTGGAATCCTCTCTCTTGTTCTCATCTTCAACATCACCTCCACCTTGCATTTTCAGCCTGTCTTTGCCAGTCCACACCATATGGGGCTTTCATGAAAAGCCCACAATCAGTGTAACAGTTTTCAGACTCCATCCTAATTCTAATTCACTGAGGCAGGGCCTTTAGTCTTCTCGGTTACCCTCCTTTTAGAGAATCTTCAGGGTGGCCCATGATGGCTGAACACAGTCCCCTGACTGGCCAGTGGGGAGAGCTCCTGCTGAGGCCCATATGGTTCCAGTACTCCTGAAACTTGCTGCCCATGATGCCTGCCACAGCCCAGGCCACATGGATCTGAGATCTGCTCTGCTCCTGTTGAGGGGGTTTCTCCATAGCTGACCTAGCTGGCTTCTCTGCTGTGCTAAGGAGCTGCTGAGCTTTTACTTCTGTGCTGTTCTTTGTTCGGTGGATCCAGAGCCCTGAGGCTTTGTTCCCAGTGGCTTATGGGATTCCTAGCTCAATAGCTTTCTCCCTCTTGTCTGCTGTCCTCTCTTTGTAGACTGTAGCTGTGTCCATGAGACCTGTACCCTTGCTCCAGGGTGACATCACTGGGCCAAGTTTGATTTACCTTCTCTCTTCCTCTTAAGAGTGGCTCTTTCCTAGGAGATCTCTCAGTAATAATGTGCTGCAGGCAGGCCCTGGGCACAAACTTTGCCCCTTTTCCGCATAGAATTCTAGCCATAGTCTTATGAAGTTTGTGAAAGGAAAAATCAATAGGCTAGAAATCAGGAAGATGGGAAATCTTCAGTGGCTTTCTAGTTTTGTTTTGTTTTTAAAAGTTGATATATTCCTTTCATCAAATGAAATCATTAAAAAAAACCCAATAAATCCATTTGGAGCAACTCTGGATGAAAACTGGGTGGACACGGGAGTGCTGCAGCTCAGCCATGCTCTCCCCAAAGGGAGCAAATTCCTGAGCTTTGTGTGAGGAGGGGATGCCAAAGGGAGCAAGTCCTTGAGCTTTGTGTGAGCATCCGTGACCTGGGACACATGTGCCCTCCTTTCTGGTTCCAGCAAGAAGGGGTATTTCCCACTCCAAAGGAACACAAGTTCATTTTCACAAAGACCAACAACAAACCCAGCTTCACATTATTATTCTGTCCCTCTCTGCTACTTCTGTAGCCATACCTCCAGGCTCTGTGTGCTTAATCTCTCACTCCCTCCCTGCCAGCCTCTTTGGCTGAGACCCTTTCATCCTGGCAGGTGATTGCCAAGAGCCTTTGTGGAGTGGTCTGATGAGCCAGGGAGATAATCAGATGTTGTAGGTGGTGTTAGCTTGGTCTCACACTCCATCTAGGCTTCAGGTTTTCAATGCAAGCTCACGAATGATATACCCCAGGCATGCCAGCTGAGCTCTCTGTTGCTAAGTTGGAGTTTGTACACAGTTGAGGAAAAATGTGCTGAAGAAGCAAGGCCTCTGTGGTGTCATCCTACTGGGACTCACCCCAAAAGCCTCAGTTGGGGTTAGCCTCACCAGGTCCTACAGTGGTCTGCTGCTGTGCAAAGGGTGAGCCTCAACAAAACCCTGCCTCCTCTCTCACTCTCTCCCAGAACTGGGAATGAATAATTGTCAAGGACACAGGATATGGTCTGTCCAAGAGAGAGAAGCATATATGGGCCATTTAGAATGATTCTGGAGATTTCCACCTGCTAAAAGAATGTCTTGCTCTCTTTCTGGATATGCATTAGGAGATGCTCAACCCTAGAAAACTCTCCTCAAATGCCACAGATGGCAAACTCTAGACTATTCATGCTTTTTAGGTAAGCAAAAATGAGGTTGCAGAAGGGGAGTTGGATTCCAAGATGACACTTAGAGACACTTCAGTGTTTCAAGTAGATTCTGGATTATAGGGTGTTAAATTAAATAAACAGGAGGTCATTCGCCTGAGGCTGTCTCTATTTTGAGCCATTACATAATGAACTACAACCTAACAGTACAGAAACAAACTGAAAACCTAATTAGAAGTACAACAAACAGCTGAATTCCAGCCAAACACAAGTAGCTGAGTGTTAGCAAATCATAGGCCACCAACTGATTAGACTGTGTCCAAGTAAGAAATTTGCCTAGCTTTAACTAATCTGTTCATACTTTATTTTCTGGTTCTGACTATAAATATTCTGCCTGCATTGCAGAGTGGAGCTGCTAAACCTCTTTTGATTCTCAGAATTGTCCTACCCTGTTCACAAATCATTCTTTGCTTAAGTAAACTCTTAACTTGTTGAGTTTTCCTTTAAAAAAAAATGACTGTTGACTTTGGGAAAGGTTTAAAGACTATGGCTGCTTGTCTGCTCTTCCTGAAATGTATTCTTCCATGGCTGAGGACTCCTCTCAGCCCTCTTTTGTTAACAACTTTGGAGCTTTGATGAGTAACCATAAATCACATTTCCACAGCAGTTTATAATCCTAGAAGCAATTTCTGATACGTATCAGACAGAGTTTAGTGCAGATAACAGGAACCACCTAAGGAAGGAATTTACTGAGGGAATTATATGCTTACAACATGACTGGAGGGGCTGGAGATGCAGGCTTTTAGCAGGGCTTTCCAGATGACTTCCACAGAGCACCCCAGTCCTGGCCTGTCAAAATAGCACCCACTTCTGCCACAAGCAGGAAGTCACTGCCAGAAATGATGGTTTTAAGAATATGCTATCTTTGTCTTAAGTGGAGATTAGTGCTGTTGGCTGCAGTGTCATGTGACTCCAGATCTGATCTGTATACCACATGCTCACACCTCTCCTATCTCAGCTTTCTATATTTAATCCCTGTGCCAGAACATCTGACTGGTAGAACTTAACATCATGTCTGAAAACATAGCTGCAAGGGAGTCTAAAAACTATGTTTTGATCATTGAGTCTCTGCAGAATGGGAATGCACACTAGAAGGCTGGTCTAGAGTTCTGTTCTGTCTACCATTCCAGAGAATATCTCATTTAGTGCTCACAGGAAATCTGGAAAGTGACAGGAGAGGTGTTAGCTTCATTCAGCACATGAGGAAAGATGGAGTGATAATGAAGCCAGAAGAGAAAGACAAGGAGGAGGAGAGATGGGAGGGAGATCAGAAACTGGTGGCTTAGAAGGAAGGGAAAAGAAAAAAGATATAAATTTGTATATACACACTTAGGATAGCTAAGATGATTGTGCTATTAATTCTATTAGCTCTTGGAACAGAACAGTTAACATTCATAGGATTAAATTAATTTTTCACGTTTATATCTGGTAACCTTAGTAACTCTTTTGAAGACAACTATGCAAAATAATGACCTTAGTCATGTTTCTACCACCTTGTTTTGAATGCCTATATTGTCAGTGTTTTGGGCTCTTTGTTATTGTTATTTGTCTCTATTGTTTCTTGTTTTTCATGTAATTTGTTTTGTTTTGTTTTCCCTCTAATACAGAAAGGGTAGATGTACATGCATAGGCTTATACATGCCTAGAACTTCTCCTACAGTTTACAAGAACTGACTATTATGTGTGATGTTATGAACAGCTACTTTGAAGAAAACGAGACATTGTGGTAGCCATTGCTGATTTCCTATCATCTTGTTGTGAAGTTTAGTAATGCTTTTATTCTTTGTTTTGATTGGTTTTAGTCTATTTTGTATTATTTAATTTCAATATGTGTGAAGGTATGGGCAGCTCTTTTGAAGATAACAAGAGAGATTATGGTAGCCATTGTTGATTTTCGTGGTTTTGAAGGCCTGTAACACTTTCATTCTTTTGTTTTGATAGTTTTGAATAGTTTTATACTATTCAAATAGTTTGCATAGTTTTGAATAGCTTTATACTATTTTGTCTTGTTTGGATTCATTGTGTTTGAAGATATGGACAACTATTTTGAAGAAAACAAGAAACATGGTAACCACTGCTGATTTCCTGTGGTCTTGTTTTGAAATCCTGTCACGTTGTTTTGTTCTGATCTGCTTTGCTCTGTTTTGTTTTATTTTATTCTCTTTAAAGTAAAAAAATTTTTAAAAAGAAATGAAAAGAAACTGGTGCCCCGAGCAAGTGAAATTTGTGTTGGGACCGGAAGAACCCTGTGGGTTAAACTATACAGAGGACTGAGATAGAACAGATTTTAGGTTTGTAGATTTAGGATTGAGGAATAGCATGTGTGAAGGCTCTAAGAGTAGAGAGAAAGTGATACAGTTACAGACATGAAAGAAAAAGGGGACATGGCTGGTGGCAAGGTCAGAGGTACTGAGGTACTGAGTCCTGGAGCTGTGTTCCCTGGAAGATTCCATCCTTCATCTTTCCAATCTCACCAGCCTGTATTCTGCTGGAATGGGAAAGGCCAGAGAGCCATGATCACTTGGGCACTCATCTGTCCCATGTGTAAGGCAGGAACTGCTGCTGTGGGTGCTGAGGGCAATGCTGAGGGTACCACCAACTCCCACCTGAAATCTATCCAAGCATGGCAGGGTGGCCTTCCTTTTCCTCCTCCTTTTCCACTTCCCTCTCCTCCCCGTTCCCCTCCTCTTCCTATGGACTTTTCTCTATCTCCTTTTCCTATCCCCTTCCCTACCCCCCCACCCCTTTTCCTCCCCCTCCCCACATCAGGACCAAGAGCCACATGGACCAGTGACTTCCTCTCATTGAGCCTATCTGCGGGTCACACTGGTCCCTTTGGCTCCTTTTCTCCGTCTCCAGTGCTGCACAGATATTTCACCAGATTATTCTTCTTGAGCACAGCCTAGTGCACTCTTCCTTGATGCCCTTGTGATGTGTGAATCCATATCTACATCTGACACTGAATCATTTGATAGTGCCAAGGACTTTGGTGGCAAGAACATTTTTCTCTACACCCTGCTAGGATTTCCTGAGCTGAATGATCTGCGGTACAGGTCCCAGGGAGCCTGCAGGAGTGGGGGTGCTAATGCCACCACCTCTGCTCAGCTCCAGCACTCCATGCAGGTGGTCACCACAGGGCAAGTGACTAGCAGAGGTGGCAACCTGCAGAGGAGGTAGCTAGAACTCTCCAGCTCTTTGCTCCATCTTACTGAAGGTCAAATTTTTAGCAGGGCCTATGGGTGTATCTGTCCCTAGGGCTTGCCCAATTTCATTTTTCACTATCCATTTATTTGTTGATGGACACACAGACAGCCTTCAATATTTAGCTATTATGAATTGTGCTGCTATCAACATGGGTATACATGCATCACTGTAATGTGACATGTTTACCAACTGTCATGATTTAAAAAGAAATGTTATCCTCTTCAGGATGAGGGGAGGATAGCAGTTTTGTTTTCTTATGTGACTCTTTTTGGAAATGTGCAGTAAGAAATTCCTCAAAAATAAAATGTTTACACTTCAAAGGGGAAAAAAAAAGAATTTGGCCTTAGTCCTAAGGATGGGAGGACATTCAAGGGTTTATGGCAAGGCCTACTTAGGGAAACTGTGCGTGGGACTTGATCATAATTCCATTCTGAAATGGTCACTGACTATAGTGTTTCCTGAGCCCTTTACTGCAGTCACTTATCATAGTCCACCATGCGCCACCAAACTGTCCCCCTCCTGTATTACTAAAGGAGTTTGATTTTTATATTAGTCCCATTCTTTTACTCCAGGCAACAGAATTTTTGAAAACAACAAAAACAGGAGATTTATAAATCTGGGATAGTATTAATCCGGTTTCGGTTTTGTATTTGTATAAATAAAAGCCTGTGGGGGGAAACCGTTAATTTCCTTTGTAGCTATGTTGGGATATTAGCAGGGCATTTGGTGTGAGCCGTTTGAAATGCTTCAGCATTGTTCTGTGGGTGGAGAGCAGCAAGGGTGTGGAAATGAATCAGCTGGAGGCCTCTGCCTGTGCTTCTGGTCTTGGAGGGGTTGACAGGCAGCTGGCCTGTCCTGCTCCTGGTTGGGCTGGGATAGGCTGTTTCAGCTTGGTGGGGGGTGCGTCTCCCTCCCTCCTTTCACTGGCCCATTTATAGAGATCTTTAAAAATTAGCAATTTACAGACTCATCAAATGTATGCCTGTACTCTAAAAAGCCCATGTTTTTAAGAGAATCTCAGCTGTTAGCTACCTGTGAAGTGGAACGTTCTCCCTTAGTGAACCCAACTCAGCCAGCACCTTCTTTCCCCAAGCATGCAGAATCACCCAGCTGAAGACCTGGTCTTGAAGTCCTAGCTTCCTAACAGTGGGACGCTCCTTGCAGGAGGGGTTCACATCTTTTATATTTTCTCATATTCCTTACAACCTTGTCCTGGTTGCTTCCTAGTTTGATCTCAAAATAGTTTTGACTTTTGACCGTCATGATTGGCATGGGGTGATGTGTCCATGGATTCAAGGCTAGGAACATTTGCCACTAAAGTTTCTCAGCAGTGAACCTCTTTCTGATTCTAAGGAGTGTCTACACTGCAGAGTGGTCCATGCTGGCCCTTAGACCAGTGGTAAGGCACAGGAAGTATATTTTATGTTTTCCCCAGGGACAGCGAATGGAAGCAGCTGCAGTCCTTGTGAACAAATAGCCTCTTGGCTCCTACAGAGGTGTGTGGGGCCGAGCTGGTCTGCAGATGCACGGTGAGTGCAATGTACACAGCCACTGAAATGCAAGAGCCCTGCTTCTCTTTCACTGGTTTCCAGAAAACTTGCAAAGGCAGAGAGCCTCGCAGATGTGCAGTGGCTTGTGTGTTAGTTGCTTTTCTACTATCTACCCTGGGAAAAGCATTGGGTAGTGGCAAACTGGTGCATTTTTGTATATTGGTTTGGTGTTCTAAAGTGAGCCTCTTTGCTCTTTTGGAACAATCCTTGGCCATTCCTGCTTCTTTCCTGCAACGACTCAATGGAAATAGAAATCTCAGGGGGTCATTTCTCTTAATAAAGAGGACTCAGAAAGAAACGTACACCATAAAAGCAAAAGCCTTAGTTATTTTTTTCTTTAAAATAACAACAATAAAGTGAAAAAAACAAATGATCAATGAAGTAAAACATCAATAAGCAATAGCCAAGTTCACAATCATGAAGCTGAGAGGTTTCCAGGGGCTGAAGGGGAAGGTAGAATGAGAAGCTCGTGTTCGGTGGGTACAGTTTCAGTTTGGGCAAGTGAAAAAGCTGTAAACTTGGATAGCGGGGATGTTTGTACAACAAAGGGAATGTGATGAATGCCGCTGAACTCTGGACTTAAAAATGGCTCAAATGGAAAATTTGATGTTATTTATCTTCCACAATAAGAAAAATTTAAAAATTAGTAGGAACAAACAGAGCACCATTTCAATGAGGGGACACTAAACTTGACTTTCAGTTTGGGTGCTCTGCGAGTGCATGTTTGTTTTACAAGTAACCAGTTTCCTGAAAACACATA
The DNA here is from genome assembly GCA_004027455.1 of Hydrochoerus hydrochaeris. NCBI lineage: Eukaryota > Metazoa > Chordata > Mammalia > Rodentia > Hydrochaeridae > Hydrochoerus > Hydrochoerus hydrochaeris. Next base: position 264,152 of record PVLA01000620.1, read on the forward strand.
ACCCTCTCTCAGCCAGCGGCTCTTCCTGCGCTTCTGTGCATCCGGATGCTGTCTCCCTAATGTGCTGGTCAGGAAGTGGTGACTCATGGGGCCTTCATGACAGACCCCTGAGCCCACTCCACCATGTGTGAGTCACCCCAAGGGTTTCTAAGACAGGCAATGATTTCATGCCAGAGAGATGAGCCTGGGGCAAGCAGGAGGCAGCCCCGCGCCCATTACCAGGCACATTCCTGAGCAGCCTCTCCCATGGCTTAGTAATAACCAAAACCGTGGCCCTTCCAACTCCAGCCCTCTTCTCTCTCTCTCTCTCTCTCTCTCTCTCTCTCTCTCTCTCTCTCTCCCTCTCTCTTTCTCTTCCTGGATGGCAGCTGTAGAGGCGAGCAGTAGAATCTGGAAGTGCCTGATGCCCACCTAGCCACTGTGGGCAGTACCTGTTTCACTGGCCTCTTTGCCCTCTGAGGTGGGGCAGTACCTATTTCACTGGCCTCTTTGCCCTCTGAGGTGAGGGACATGGGACTTAGACAAAGGAAATAGCTGGTGTGTGCTGGCATGGTCAGGTTAGTCACAGGGCTGGTTTTACATCTTCCTGGGGGTTGTAAATCGGGTTGAGAGTCTTGGTTATATTAACAAATGGGCTAGATGTGAGGAGACTTGGGTTTGAACTTAGCCTTGCTGCTAACTGGTTTTGAAATCATGGCAAATCGCATAAACTCCCTGGTCTTGCATCCTTGGTTTTAGAATGAAGGACTTGGGTGGAGTAGGACTGACTGGTGCACAGTGTGTGTGCCGCCACCCCTCCTGTGTCACCTACTATGGGTCCCATGCTGGAGGTAGATGCTGACCATTGTACGCAGCACTCTCTGTGCCCAGCACTCTCTCCCTCTGAGCCCACATGACACTCTAGAACCTTCTCATACCACCGTCAGCTGGCTTAGCACCGGAAATGACACCAGCTTCCATCCCAAAAGCTAACTTGCTTGTTCTCTGCTCTGGCTATACATTATAATCAATGAGGGCAGGGTGCAGTGGTGCATGCCTATAATCCCAACACTTAGGAGGCTGAGCAGGAGGATCCCTGGGAGTTTAAGGCCAGCCTGGGTTTCATAGTGAGTTCAAGTCCAGCCTGAACTACATAGCAAGACTCTATCTCAATAAAAGAGAACATTAAATTGAAGACTGAGCTCTTATTTCTAGTTTGTACTTCTAATTCACTTGTGTGCTTGAGTGAATTGTTTATTCTTTAGGACAAATATAAAATCAATTTTTGGAATACTTATAAATAAATACTTTTGAGCTTTAGTTCTTATGTATATAAACTGGGACTAATACCCTTTAGGAATAATAATTAATAAGCACTAATGGAGTTTCTTACAATAATCTTTAGGCAGATGAATGGTAAGAGATGAAAAAGAAGAAAGTGTTACATAAAGTACTACATAAATTATTTCATCTTGATAAGCCACATACTCCCAAAGTACTCTTTTGAAATTTTAAATAAAATTGTTAACTTATATAAGCCATAGAGGGAATTTTGTGAGGACTCAGTGAGATAGTGGATGACCAGCTTCCAACACAATGACTAGTAGGTGTGCAATGTGTGCTTATTTGCACACTTGTCAAGGAATCACAAATAGAGTTCTATATGCCTCTGAGAGAAGGGTAGGCTCATTTCTGTGGTTGTTTGGTTAGAACCAGACCTTTATTGAGTTTTCTAAGAGAAAAAAATTATACATGTAATGCTTAAAGCATTTTATTAGAAAATATTCAAATGTTACATAAAAAAAAACAAAGTCTGAAAGCCCTGTGAACTTATTCACCTTCACCACTCTTCTCTCCAGAAGTAGTCAGTGACGGTTACTAAAATGTCCTAGTACTAATGCTTTCCTATGCTTTCACAGAATGCATGCGAACCTGCATGCACACTTTATTCTTTTTCTAATAGAAATGGGCTCATACTATATATTCTGCAATTTGCTTAGTAAAACCCTTTTGGCATCTTCTTATGATCTCTGGCAAGTTTCTTAACCCCGCTGCCTCAGTTTCTTTATCTCTAAATGGGGATAATAACATCAGCTTATTTTAAAGATTGTATTAGCTAATGTTTATGAACTGCTTATATAGTGCCTAGTACTTTGCCAGCTCATAGTACTTCTTGTGAAAAATTCTTCTACTAAAGAAATGTCTATCAGATAATAGTTTTTAAAAAATTCTTTTTTACCCCACGTGCTGAATTTGGAGTGCTGACTGTAAAAAATACCACTTCCCCTCAAGTCAAAATTTGGTAAAGAGGCTGCTTTGAAAGTGTGTAGCGCCTTCACAGACATTTTGCATGGTGAATGATGGACCCTAGGGCCCAAGCGTGGGGACCTTCTTTCCATCTCTACATCCCAGTTTCTCTTCTGAGTCTAACGCCCATCAGGCAAGATGTGTGGAGAGGAGCTGGGCCACCACTCTCTGCCAGCCCCTGGGCAGGAGTGGACGACAACCCAAAGTGTTGGCCTGCACCTCTGATGAGCATTAGGTCATGCCCTTGAATCCAACCTTCTCCCTGATTTGTGGGGGAAACTAGGAGGGAGGTGAGTGAGTTGGCATTTTGCCTCTAGAAGAATTTTGATGAAGGATAAACATATTCAAGATGCTTGAAGTTGAAGTCACATGAATGCTAAATGATTTCTTGGCATCAAAAATCAATCTCTTTTATGTCAGTCCTAAAAAAAAAAAAGTAAACACTTTTACCTTCTTTGGTACCAGAAATAGCCAGAGAGGCTTCAACTGTTATAGCAAAAGCTTTTAAAATAATTACTTCTAGACTATGATAATATTAATGATTATCTTTGTGTGAAAATTGAAAAGATAAGTAGTAAAATACTAGGAATAATTAAACCTTGGAAGTGTCATTGTATAATAAGTTTGCTCTTAAAAAATATCATTTTTCAAGGATTTTGTTCATAGTAAATCATTCGGGAAAATTAAAATCCCTTACTATTCCCCTCTCTTCGATTGAGGTGACTTTTGAAAATGATCTTTGATTTTCATACATTACAATCAGATGCCTTCAAAATAAGATATTTAAAAAGTAATTGCTTTCTGATTTATGGTGTGCTTTTTATGTTCTTGGCACCATGCATGCACAATCTTATTAATTCTCCAAATAGCACTATGGAGTGAGTAAGTTTATTGTTACCCCCACTTTAGAGATGAGGAAACTGAGGCTGAAAAAGGTTAAGTAATTTGTCAAAAGGACAGAATGCAAAAATGGCACACATGGGATTCAAAGGCAAGGTTGGCCTAGTGCTGAAAGTTTCCACTGGTCATTCTGTGAGGCAGAGAAGTCTATTATAATGAAATGAATTACTCTACAGGGCCTGGACTTACTGCAGGTCAAAGTGACCCTCTGAAACACCAGAGGTATATGTCAGAGAGTATGTGTGCATGTAAGTGAAGGATCAGTAAAGTGAGAGGAGTGGAAACCTGATAGAAGTCATAAAATATAATTCCATTGGAAAAGCCATCTCTCCAAATGATTTATCTTTGCCTGGGCCCAGGTTGGCTTGATAGCTTCCCTGGGCAGACAGGCAGGCAGACGGAATCCCTATTTGTTGAAAATGTCAGTTTTGTTATTAAGAGTAAAGGAAGTTCTGCTGCAACTTCTGTTTGGATGTTCAGCACTAAAACTTCTTACCACTACTTCTGCCTTTTTGTGCAGAAGTACACAGTTAATTACAGTAATAAAACTCAGAATTTCTTTCTTTGTTTTCTTTTTAGGGACAGTCATTAGGTAAAAATGTAAAGCTCACATTTGCTTTATCTCTCCACACATTAGTTGTAGATATGCAACTTTATCTAGCATATTTATATACACAGTGTGATAAAAATATGGTAAAACAGTTCACTATGGCATAACATACTTGACCATTAATCCCCCTCAAAATACTCTCCCTTCAAACGCATTTATTCTATCATTCTTGCCATCTGCTGAATCAGCTTTAGAGGTCTTTGTTCACATCTTCACTTGTTCTATCATGGTTGTCTTTATGTACTAAACTGATTCAAAAGTTGACCTTTCCTAGTTATTTCGACTTTAAGGAAGAGTCAGAAGTCACAGGGTGGCAGATCTGGTGAATAAAGCGGCCGAGAACATCCTGTCCTATTTTGACAAGGCTGCCTTTCTGCTAGATGACAATCAGCAGCACTCTTGGAATTGTCACACACAGACTTTCCACACTGATCACTGATAGAATACCACTACCCAACATAGAGCCCATTTTGAAATTTTCTAATTATCCCAGTAATGTCCTTTAAAGAAGTAAAGGCAATTTCAGATCCAGGAGCCAATCTATACATGGACCTCACAGCTTTTGTCATGTCTCTTGAGCTTCCTATACTCTGGAGCAGCTTTTTGGCACTATGTTGTTCTTTATGTCACTGACATTTTCGAAGTGACATTGCTGACTGTCTTTAGTTGGAATTCAACTGATTGGTTTCTGATGAAACTCAGTTGAGGGGATCAAGCAACCTAGCTGGTACTTTTTATATTTGTGTATTATCTATGTTTATATGCAAATGTAAATATAGAAATATGTCTATTTATTATAAAAGTCATATAAATACAAGAATAGAAAGTTTAAATAGTTTTTAAAAGTACAAATAACAAATGAAGTTTTTCCGTTCCTACCCCTTTGCCCAAGGTGACACCATGAACAGATGCTTATGTTTCTGTCCTGAAAAAGCTTGTGCAGGAATCAGTCTACCCAGCTCCATGGTAACTAAGAAATCCCTGCAATGAGCAGCAGGGACATTTGAGCCTCTGTGTTCAGCAAGGGAAAATTCCCTCTGTGAAATAAATCTTACAGTTTCGTGGTTTGAAGAACATCTCTGCTTGCCTGCTTTCCGTTGCTTCTGTGAGAAGCCACTGTGGGCTGGCACTGAGACAGCAGCCTTTAGATGATTAACGCCAACCAAGGTCAATGTGCGGGTGGCTGTCTGGCGTTGGCCTGCCTAATCAAGTATTTCCCTTATGTGGTTGATTGGGAAAAATTGGTGTTTGATTAACTCTGGGAAGCTTTTAACAAGCACAGCATTGAAAGTTTAATTCAAGAGCGAAGGCCCGTGCTAAAGACAAGACTTAGGATGTCTTCCCCATCCCTTAAAACTCAGGCTTTAAAAAATTCACACAACATAAAATTTGACAGAAGTAGTAATATTGAGTCCATTCCCAGTGTTGTGCAACTGTCACTAGTGTCTAGTTCCAAAATGCTTTCATTCCTCCAAAAGAAAATCCTCTACCCATTCACAGAAACTGATCATTTCTCTCCCATCTCAGTCCTTGTTAACCACTAGTCTGCCTTTAATTTCTCTGGATTTTCCAATTTGGACATTTCATGAAATTATGCAGTGTGTGGCCTTTTGTGGCTTCTTTCACTTAGCATAATATTTTCAAGCTCTGTCCCTGTTATTGCATATATCTATGCTTCCTTCCTTTTATGGTAGAATAATATTCATTGTATAACTTAAGAAGCTTACATCAGTGGATGTTCCATTTTGAAAAATCGATATAAACCTTGGAGTGAAGGGAATCTCATGCATAGGACTTTTCAAAATTGCAACTCTAATAACTATGTCAGAGATCTCCTTAGATACACAGTTTAGTAGGCTGAATGCACTGCTTAAAACTTATCAGGCCTCTGCCTACTCGCAGCTCTGAAAGGTAAAAGGTAGAAAGATTTCGAACCAGGAAAAACAGCCCCTGAGGTCCATGCAGCAGCGATGGTCTTCTGGTGCCAGGCACTCTCCTATGCGTGCCCTCTGGGTGATGGCCCCCAGTACTGCCAAGCTACTGAAATGACAGATGGCGAACAGCCCCATCTCAGAGGGCAGCTAAGGTTAGGGGCAGCCAGGCTCCGAGTCTCCACAGAGAACTGCTTCACTGGGCTTCTCGTCTGCTTATTACTTGAAAACCCCAGGAAATTTTTCTCTTTGAACAAAAAATTTTGAAATTGCTGCTGTCAACTGTTAAGATACTGCCCACTGCTTACTTCAACCTGAATCTGTTCTGCGTGTGTTAAGCGCGGGGCTAGAGTCACCTAGACAGGGAGTAGCAAGAAACTATGTAAGAATTCATTTGAGGGCTAATGATGGAAACTCCTGGGATTTAAAAGGAGCAGGGGGAAAATGCCTGACTTGTTTTTCAGACAGATGAAACATCTTCACCCTCCCTATAATTAAAGTCTTGAGAACTACAGGGAGGCAGGGAGTGAAGGAAGTACAGGCCCAGAGTGCAGGAAGAGAATGTCAAATTGCTGGCCCCACAGTGCCTCTGAGCATTGTTTTAGAGAAAAAAATGGAATGACTTCCCTTTCCCCTCCCCAGCTTGACTCGGGCTTTTCCATAGTCAGCACTTTGAAGACTTCAACAAGAAAGGGCAGCAGGAATGATGGCAAGAAGGGGCTCCATGGCCTCTTCCTGTATTTTCTGGGAATCCTGATACTTTATGATGATTGCTTCTTGTCTTCCCTACAGACGGAGGCCTCCTCACCTACTCCCACTTCTGCTTGTACTTATTTACCTCTTCTCTTTTTTCCCCATTCCTCTCAAAAGCTCGACCCTTGCATCTCTCCCCGGCTAAGATGTCTACCAGAGGCTGAGCTTTCTTGTTTATTTAATGGACCCGAACATCAGCCACCCTGGCAGCTGTCTACCAAGGCTTCTATTAGCAGGCCAACTACTGCAGGAGCATGGGACTATGTCGTTGATGACCTCGCCTCAGCTCTGAAGGAAGACTGCATACTATAAACAACAGTACAGGGTTCCCTACAGCCTGCTTCTGAGGCCCACTGGAGAGTTTGTGTGAGGTCAGAAGGAACCAAGTGTTTGCCCTATCCCAGGGGAATATTAGTCACCCAAATTATGTGTCAGGATTGAAAAGCTATTATACAAGTTCATATATGGGAGTAGCTGTCAGACGCCGCTCCTTGTTGAAGCCTGAGGTGTAGGAATTTCTGATCTGTCTTCTCTAAGAGGTTACTCCCAGTCAATGTAAAAAGACCGATACAGAAAGATTCTAGGACTTTTTTTTTTTTTTGGAATGTGATTTCCTTAATGACATGTAGCAACAGTTAAGAAAAAAGGAAGGGTGACAGGACAAAAAGGAAGGCATGATTAAAATAGGCTCAGACCCAGTGCACATTACCTCTTCACTAAGCTGTTACCATCTCCAGCTGGTGCTGCGTGTTTGTATGTCAGAAGAGAGTGTGAGAAATAACTGGGGAAGACAAAATGCAGCCTGTGCAGGTTGAAAAAGAAGTCATTCTATAAGGGCAAATCATTCTTTAGAAAAGAAGGAAAAAAGCGTGATTCTTCCGAAGTTAACACTGAGAGATGACTTTGCTTATGGATCCTCACCCTGCAGTTAATCCTTCCCTTCCTCGGGAGCTGCACTGTGTGTGAGAGGAACCACCAGCCACGGATCTATACAGAGCACCCAAATCAGGATGCATTGTAGAAATGCACCCTGCATTTCAAGACGAGTTAATGTGGAAGCAGGAATGTAATTGTTCCTTCCATAAATTTTTCATGTGGCTACGTTAAGGTATTAATATTTAGATATAATTGGCTATATAAAATATATTAAGATTAATTTTATCATTTGCTTATTTGTAATTGTGGCTACTAGAAATTTTAAAAAGGTTTGTAGGTGGTTTATAATTGTGGATGACATATATATATATATATTTTTTCTCATCCCCATTCCCCTTTTTAACCCCCCTTTCTCTCCCCATTCACAAAGCTCAGTTTTCATTTTACTGTTCATTTTTTCTTTCCCTTCCTTCTTTTCCCCTCTCCCTCCCTATTTCCTTTTTTCTTTTTAACAGTTACTTCCCATTTCACAGTATCTATTGTACATCTATGTTCTTATTTACATTTTTAGTTTCTCACATCAGAGAGATAGTGTGATATTTATACATGTGTGTCTAACTTATTTCACTAATGATTATGGGCTCAAGGTCCATCCATTTAGCTATAAAAGTCTCAATTTTATCTTTCTTTTATGGCTGAGTAATACTCCATTATGTACATTAAAAAAATCCCATGCATCTTTTTTATCTATTCATTGGTCAATGGGCATTTGGGTTGCTTCCAAGAATTAGCTATTACAAACTGTGTTGCTATAAACATGAATACCCATATATCACTATGGTATGATGTCTTTAATTCTTTTTATTTTATTTTATTTATTTAAAGAGAAACAAAAGCATGTAAAGGGTACAGATAATACAGAATTCCAAAAAAAGATAAACAATAAGAAATCACTAGTTAATAAATTATATATTGTCCTCTTAGAAATAGTTGTTCAAATTACAAAATTAAAGCATACAAAGTAGATAGTCAAACAGTGAGAGTGGAAACAGCTATGCATGCATGAATCTCTGCATGTATTTCTATCCTTTCTGTGTTAGAGGGAAAAACAAAACTTAGCATGACAAAAAAAACCCAAATTCCTATAAAAACATGAAATCAAAAAGTCATATAAAGCCACAGTACAAGATGATCTACAATGATTACTGTGTTATTTCTTATTATCTTCAATAGAATGTCTATATCATCAGGCATAATTGAATTTAGCAGTATAAGTGAGTATAGCAGTAAATAACAATATTAGTAAAAATAAAACATTGTAGACAGTATAAAACTTCAAAGGCACGTAATAATGAAACCATAGTGGATATTCTAGTGGATCTTGTCATCTTAAGTGCAGTTGCCTATTCTCTCAGACTTGATACTATCAATCATAACAGCTTTGAATAAAATCTATCAATACAAAACAGTGATCCAACAAACCAGATTCGATTACGATCAGTCATGGTAAAACAGTGTAGGTTTTACAGAGCTTTAGATTAACTTAATAGGAAATGAAGGATGATTACCATACTATATCCTGTTATTTTTGGGATTGCTGTCTGTGCCCTCAAATCTAGTACAGGTAGAATGACTGGAACAGAATATAATACATTTAAGCAGAGTAGTGTGAGTAATGTGGGTTTTAAATCCTGATGCACTATTAACAATATAGTGTATCAAGGCCGTCTATGTTAGCAATTCTAGTTATCCTTCTCTGCCTCATTTCTGCTATGCTATTTTTCTGCCTTTGTTTGTCTAGTTTTCTCTTTCATTCTACTGCCTGCCCCACTCATTAAGGCCTTTCTGCCACTGTTCCTAAAATCCTGGTATTTTTTTTCTCTCTCCCTAGAATGTCCTTCAATATTCTCTGTAGGGTTGGATTGGTGGTCACAAACTTGCCCAGTTCCTCTTTGTCATGGAGGCATCTTGTTTCTCCATTAATTTCTAGTGACAGTTTTTCAGGGTACATCAATCTGGGCTGGAGGTTATTTTCTTTTAGGGCTTGGAACACTTCGCTCCAAGTTCTTCTTGATCTGATGATCTATGTTGAGAAGTCAGCCGTGATTCTGATGGGCTTACCATTATAGGTAATCTGTTTCTTTTCTCTGACAGCTTTTAATATTCTGTTTTTATATTGAATTTCTGGTATCTTGATTATTATACATCTGGGTGTAGATCTGTTTTGGTTGTAGGTGGCTGGAGTTCTGTATGCCTCACATAACCGAATGTCATTTTCTTTTCCCATGCTTGGGAAGTTTTCCTTAAATATTTCTGTGAATAGCCTTTGTAACTCGCCTGTATGTATTCCTGCTTCTGTGTTCACGTTTCTTATTCTTAAATTGTAGATTCTCTTGTCATCTTCTAGCCTTTGTATTGTTACTGCCTGTTTCCTTGTTGTTTTTAAGAGATCTTTCCTTTCATGATCACACATTGCAAACTTGTCTTCAAGTTTTGATAGTCTATCCTTAGTTTCTTTTAAGGCATTTTGCCAGCTTTCAATGGAGTTTTTAATTTCCTGGTAGTCTTTTTGAATCTGCTTCATGTATTCTATATTTTCCTTATATTCTTTATCAAATGTTTCTCTCCTTTTTTTGTGTTCCGCCCTTCTTCTGTCTGTATCATCCTGAGAGATGCTTGCTGAGAGCATTTCTTTTATTACTCTACTCATATCTTGCTTTATCTGATTTAATATTTCATTTTTGAGCTTGTCTACAAGGTCCTGAAGATATTTCTTAATGTCCATTGAAGCCATGTCTGATGTTGTGTGTTTGCCGTCCTCAGTCTCCATTGTTTTTCCCTCTCCTGGATCAGTCCTCTCAGGGTTCTGGGCTGGGGTCCTCCTCCTGCTTCCCTCTTCTGTCATGGTCCTGCACAAAGGTTACAGTGCGGGTCCCAGCCCCCTTCCCTCTTGGCCACAGTTTCTCTGAATCATGCTGGCCCATCTCTTTAATTCTTCTGGGACAATACTTAGAACGGCAATAGTTGGGTCAAATGGTGACCACTAATCCTAGTTTTCTGAGAAATCTCCTCACTGATTTCCACAATGGTTGCACAATGGCTGATATATTTTTATTGGACAACATTGCTTTAGTCTTTGGCTAATAATCACTGCCATGATCATTTTAAGTGTGATCCTACTCTATGGTTTGCCTTGGCCTAAGTATGGCCAAATACCATATCCAGGACTCAACGTGCTCAAGTCAGGGCAAAGCACCAGAGCAGAATCACAAAAGATCCTGTTGATGAAAGTAGGGTTTTAAATCCATCTTTCTGGAGTTGTTGATTGAGACTAAGTTCCCCTAGCCTGTAAGATTCTAATAATAATAGAGAATCTAAAAGTATTGGGCTCATTTGTTTAAAGTACTTTGAACAGAGTCAGCACTTTATAAACATTCACCATTATTTACACTTTTCTTGTTGCAAATAGATCTCTTTATAGAAAAGGGTTTCTGTGACACAGATAGCATTTGCCTAACTCTTGTTATTACTATTAAACTTTTTAAAGTATTTCGTGCATGCTAAGCATGTGCTCTACCATTGAGCTACATCTCCCTTTGCCCTGCTTTTAATGTGGGCATACTGATCCTGCTTTGCCTGTTTAACCCACCACTGCCTCAGTTCACACTTGAATCAGTGGTGGTATATTGACTTTATTTCTAGTGAGTAAAGTTTGAGCATAGTTTGTAGTTTCCCATGCCACCCTCTGTCTGACATGGGGTTTACTTCTGGGGCATCTATGTAAGTGTTTGCTGTAGGTCTTGTATTATGTCCCATGTCCTGTCTGGGACACCTACCTTCTCACCCTGGACATCTTAGTCATGGTGTGTGTCATGCTCTAGATTTCTTTTTTGGTTTAAACCCTTGTTTCCCCCAGTTACACAGCACCTGCTCAATATTTGTGGCCATACTTAAGGGTAATTGCACAAAAATGCTGAAGAAATTGTTTCTTAGCCAGAAAAGTAGATAATGTCAGTGGTTCAGCCTCTGTTAACACCATCTTGACCAATGGCTCTGAGTGAGGGGATCACTTCTTAGGGATCTGGCAGCATTTTCAAAAGACACATTATATGAAATTCTTATTTGGAGATCTGAAGTGCTGCCTTGGTGTTTGTATTTTTAAAAAGCTCCCAGAGTATCTTAGATAAATATATTTGATTGAGAATCATGAGCTACACAATAATAGGAATAAATCTTTTTCTGCTATCATTTTAGGTATTAATTTATTTGATGTCAAGATTAGATGGCTAGTATTTTAGTTTAACTTTGCAGCATATCCATTTGTAGACTACACACACATAAAATATTCATGTAGGAGCACATATATAATTTCACATTCTCAACAACTAGCACAGTGGCTGGCGTGTAGCAAACCACAGATAAACAACTTTTGAGTTAATAATTATCTTAGTCCATCTGTGCAGCTCTAAGAAAATACCTGAGATTGGGTTATTTACAAGGTTCAGAAATATATTTCTCACATTTCTGGTGGCTGGGAAACCCAGGATTGAGGCACCAGGAAGGTATCCCAGAAGGGTTCTTTCAAGATGGCACCTCATTCCTATATCCTCACATAGTAGAAGGCAAAAGGGCAGAAAAGGCCTATGTTAGTTCTCTCTAGGCCTCTCATTAGGCACCAGTTCATTCTCCAGGGCCTATGGCTTAGTCACTTCCCTGAAGGCCTTACCTCATTGTACCACTACAGCGGGGATTAAGTTTCAACACAGGAAATGGTGGAGGGGGGCTTAACACCATAGGAATGATTATGCATATTGAATATGTATTTGTAGAGAAAATATCTTTAAAATATTTTATGAGATGTTTTTCAAGGTATCTTTAAAATACCTTTAATAAAATGTATGGAGCTGTGAAGGCTTGCTTTCAATCCCCAGTATTGAAAAAATAAAAGTACTGAGCATGGTAGCTACGTAAAACAGTAATGTCTATTTCAAAATTGCTAAGAGGGCAGATTTTATGTGTTTGCACTACACACATACAAGGATATACTAAATATGTGAGGTGATGGATATGTTAATTAGCTCGATTTAATCATTTTGCAATATGTACATGCATTAAAACATCACATTGCAAAACCCCATAAATATATATAGTTGCTATTTGTGAATGAAAAATATTATTTTCCAGTGAAAAATAAAATTTAAAAGTGTATTTAGGGTTTCCACCAAATATAGGGTTTTCTGTATTTTAAACAAATGAGCAACATACTTCCAAAGAGCCCGGCAGGTATCCCTGTGGGGAGGCTCTGTGCAACCTTGGGTGGATGGCTTGGGTGTCTTAGATGCAGGAGGGGTGCAGCTGCAGGAGCAGTGATCACCCAGGTCCTCTCTGCAACAGTTCATTGCTGCTGCCTGTGCATTTTTTTTTTTTTTTGCCCCCTTGCGGCCACCATACATCTTGTTTAAGATAGCCAAGTTCCAAAAACCCAGGCTGAAGGCTAATCTGCCAGCGTGGGCCCAGCCTTTGGGTCACTGTGAGCCCCAGGGTTGATTTGCACAGGTCATGCTGACCATGTTGGGCCTGCACTGCATAACGCAGCTGTGACCTGGGGATCTCCAGTTCCAAAGTGTTCTTTGGTGTTTGTGTCTGATGTTTCCACAGGAGGTTTCTTGCTGTCACTGCAGGCCTCACCCAGCCTTCATTTTTTTAGGTTTTAAAATGAAGAAACAACCCACAAACCTACCTAAAAACAGTTAAGCAGAAATCTAAAAATGACTGAAAAATATCATTTTGGGGGTAGAAGCCTGTGTACAAAATGGTGCTTTTGAAGGCCCTGTGGGAACTCCACACCCAAATGCTTGATGAGTTTCATCTTTTCACCCACATAGGCAGTGACTTTAATTTTTTTTCAACCTCACAAGAATTTGTTTAGCAGAATTCCACTTTCACCACTCTCTTACCCAGAAGAAGGACTGTATTTTCAAATTGTCAGTTCCTTTCAGTATTTGATAAACATCCTGTAGTCACCTTCTCTTTCTCCCCCGCTCAGCTATGCCCAGGGCCCTACCCTAAAGCTGGCATGAGTCTTTGTATTTGCTGAAAAAGGAGGAGCTCAAGCTGGTTTGCAAGGAAGGTCAGCAGAGGCAAAGGAACTGAGGAGAGATGGGCAGCTTTTGTAAATGCTTTGCATGGCATTGACTGCACCTTGTCCCATTGATCCCCCACTGCTGCTTCACTGTGGATAATAGCAGTTTCACTGTGTTCTTGCTATGTAGAGGCACTATGCTAGCTGCTGGGGGCACCTGGGTGAGTGACAGCCCTGCTTTCACAGAGCTCACAGAGCAATAGTTTTCAAACATCAGTACTAACATATCCCTGTATAAAAAATTCTGAGCCTCCCTGTTTTTATTTAAAAATTATATAATGTACTGCTGTGTTCCTTTAAATAAAATGATTAATGTACATGGTGAAATGAACATGTAAGATAAATTAATGCAGATTAGATAAATGTTCAGAGAACTGCACAATTTCTAGGGTGCAGGTATCCACTATGAAGATCACAGAGGAGGTTATAACTGTGACCTGCTGTCAGATTTCTTGAGTTCAAATCTCAACACAACTGTATTCTGGGAGTGAGTTAGCAAAAGGCCTCTGTGTCTGCCAGTAGATCTAGACCCCACAGCACAGCTCATATGCTATTGCTCTCAAGAGCCAATACCACTGTTTCTAGGGAGCGAATTCTCACAGTGAGCTTCCTCATGAGTTCAGTGCCAAATGAAGCCATGTTTAACATCTGATCTGCTGAGCTGATGGGGACTAGCTGCAAGGGAAGTAGGAATGTCATTTTTCTCATGTCTGCTATGATAAGGTAAGTACCTCTAAGGTGGGAAGTTCCATAAATATGGGAATGGTGTCAAGAATTTTGGGCTTAACTACTCTCACATCATGAGAAAAAGAGGCTACTATAGCCTGTAGTATTATAGAAGGGCAGGGAGATTCAATGATCTTTGAAGAAATTAAAGAGTAAAAACAAGCTATGTGTAATCAAATCCCAAACCCAACCATATGGGAAAGGACGAAACACTACCTTCTGCAGTAGATCGAGCAATGGTTGGCATTGAAAGAAACAAGTGTGGTGAGTTGCATGTATGTGCAACAATGCTACAGAAACATTCCTCTTAAAGAATGTGTCATTCCACTTTATAGCTTCTTTCAAGCTAAGAGCAGATCTTCTCTCTCAAAGTCAAAACCTGGACAGGCTTGACTCTGGTGCTAAAATTAGGTCTGTGTGGTGGGATCAAGGGCGGAAAGGACCAAAAAGGACAGAAATATGAGATGAAAGCCTTCTGGTAACTCAGGAGAAGATAGATCAAGGAAGCAAGATGAAGATTGAACATAGAAGCTAATTTGTTAAGAAAAACTGCTTTTTAAAAAGATAACTCCTAAAGATATCATAATTTCTGTTGATTCAGGAAGCTGGTTGATTTGGCATTGTTTTTTTTTTGTACTAACAGAAATGAATTACTGCTTTAGTTCAAGTAATAAATAATGTACTTCTAAACATAGAACAAAACATATTTAATAAGTAGGTGAAGAATAGAAGGTCAAAATCAAACTGGGGTAAGATGATTTCTATGCAGCTCAATATTTTCCATTTAGTAGTTTGATTTAGGGCTAAAAATAGAATTCTCGCTCAATTGTGTTTTCAAAATGAAATGATCTTGTATTTTAAAAGTGAAAGCCTAATGAATCTTTAGTATTATTTAAATAATTTGTACTACTTTAAGGAACTAAATCTTAGATTATTATTTTATTGTTTTCATAAAGAACAAAATTCTCAACTGATTATCTAACAAATCAAAAACACTACAGCCAGGCATGTTGGTGCATGCCTGTAATCACAGCACTCAGGAGGTAGAGGCAGGAGAATCATTGTGAGTTTGAGATCAGCCTGGGTTACAAAGTGGGCTCAAGGCCAGACTAAACTGCATAGTGAGACTCTGTCTCAAAAAGACAAAATAAAAACAAATAAAAAGCCCACTACAAACCAGTCAAACATAACTTTTTTTTTAAGATCTGATATAATTTGGTTGTGTTTATGATGACAGCATCCCTCTGAGACTTCTCTCAGTGCTTTTGTTCTAAAACAGTGGTTCTTAACTTTCTGGGGTTGCACAGACCCCTTCAGTATCTGACTTTAAAAAAATGCAGTCTCACATTACTCTTGCAACAATATTGGTGTGTAATTTCAAGGAGATCCAAGAAATGCCAGTGAAGCTCTAGGCATAAACCCTGGATTTCTCCCCAGAAATCATGGTGAAGGAAACAGAGAGCTTCCAGTCAATGAAAATGTCCCCGGTGATGGACAGTCTCCATTGTGGTGATGCAATAGCCCTAATTGGAAATAGACCTCTGAAATACCAGATTTGGTGGTGCCACCTTAATAGCCAAGAGGAATTTGGCACAAAGAACTAATGAATTCCTTTTTTTTTTTGTCTTCTGGAGACAGAGTCTCACTATGCAGTTGAGGCTGGTTTTGAATTCACTTTGTAGCTCAGGCTGGCCTTAATCTCACGCAATCCCTGTCTCAGCCTGGCAGCTCAATTCATTTTTAATCACCACCATGTGCTAGGTGGGATGGAAGTGAAAATGGCCACAGCACTGCTACTCTCTGGTTACCCAGAACCTCTGCTTTTGTGCCCACCTATAAAACAAAACAAGCCCCACCAGCATGATACTCTGCCTTTCTCCCAAGAACTTTATGGTGTCAGCACTTTTGAATCATACATTGCTGTTAAGTTTTTAAAGACCAAGAATCACTTCCTTATTGAGTCTTCTTCTAAACAGACATGTGCCTTTTGAAAGGAAAAGGACTTTAAATGTCTCAGTGGAATGTCTAATGGCAAAGGTCTTGTTGTGAAACAGGACTGGGAGCAGATTTTAGGGATGATCCTTTGTTGTGTCCTGAACACAAGAAAGTTTTTAGTTACAAAATTACAACTAAAGGTGAGGATAAAATATCTTTTTGAAGTGTTAACAGGAAATACAAAGTTTTATAAGGAGAAAGTGATTGATAGTAGTTCTTTTCCAAAGAGATGGTAGTAGATTTCAGGGGTTAGAGTGAAAAATCTAGTTCTAATCCTGACTCTGAATTTACTGCCTCAGTGGGAATAAGGGACTTCAGAGATACTCAAAAAGTGATTCCAGCCATGCAGAGTGTAAGCTTTCTTTTGCAACATCAAGTTTCAAACATTGCTGGTGAAAACTTGACAATATTAATTTTGAAAATTTACTTTCGGGAAATTTTGTCAGTTCTTGAGCACAGTTTCCTCATCTGTAAAATGATAATACCTACCTTATAGTGTTACCATGTGAAATTAAATGAAATGATTCATATTATTTATCTCATCAATTCCAAGATATATATTAAAATGTTCTCTGTAATTGGATGACATCCAGGGATAGGTCCAGGTTTTATGGCACTTGAACTTCATATTTTTTGGAAATGTTTTTTTCAAACAGGAATATAAATTAATGTGTACCAAATTAGTTAAGAATAATAAGATCTGTTTAGATAGAGAATCAAAACAAATTTTAAAAAGCCAACATAAATCAAGAACATCATAAAACACTAAAAGAAATGATATTTTAAAAAATTTATTGCTTGGCACACTTCCATAATATCTCCTTGTTTTGTTTTGCTTTAGTCAAATTAGTCAATGTAACAATGAATTTGTTGTGTCATTTTCTGAGAGAGAATAGTTAGAAAACTCAGCTTACTTGATGGAGACTTATTTTTTAAAATACTAGTAGCTCAGTAAAGTGTTTTCTAGGTTCATAATTTATTTTTGGAAATGATTATTTAAAGATTATTGTTGAATTTGGGAATTTTTTGTGT
The DNA here is from genome assembly GCA_004027455.1 of Hydrochoerus hydrochaeris. Lineage (NCBI taxonomy): Eukaryota > Metazoa > Chordata > Mammalia > Rodentia > Hydrochaeridae > Hydrochoerus > Hydrochoerus hydrochaeris. The sequence goes on from PVLA01000620.1 coordinate 281,403, forward strand.
GAAGTATAACATTTGGAAGAATTTTCTATTCATTAACTTCTGGTTCCATATACTGCAAACCTTGTTTCTTTTCTACTCACAAACCCATATTCTCCCAGTGAGTGTGATAGGTCCTGTTTATGTTGGGCACAACCTCAGGTTCTAAACCTGAGCGGCTCATTATCTAGAGGTTGGCACTGTGTTGAGTAGATAAAGTAAAATCATTTCTACCCCAGCAAGGTCAGTTATAACTGTGTGGAGTGACTGTGACTACATAAATACATTCTGCCAGACCCAGACTAAATGTATTCCTGGTAAACTTCCCCTTTACTATGATCTTCAGACTACTCCTGGGCATTCCAGTGCCAACTAGTACAAAGGGAAGTGTGACAGAGGGGAAATTAGAGTGGAAAGAGTGGTCTAATGCATTGCGGTTAAAGTATCTTTTGCAAACTTTGCAAAAACATATGGCCACGTGAACACATAGCTGGGCCCTGTGATGGAATGCGGCAAGTGAGGTACCTTACTGTTTAAGCCCTCTTAGCATCCCCAGAAGTAGTCTGTGGGTCACAGCCTTCAGTTAATTTGGCAGTATGTTTGATTTTCTAGTGACACATACAATAGATGTGTTACAGTTGGTGGCAACACAGATTTGCCATAATACAAGTAGAGCAGTAGCTCACTAAGTGTTCCTTTCCTCCTCCCATTCGTGAAAAACCAAAAACTAGAGCTTCTTCAGAGGTAGGGACTGTGCCCTCTGAGGGCATTATTGAAGAATCAGGTTTGTATAAGTTGATATTCCATTAGTTTGCCTATAAAATTTTTATATTGCAGTTTTTTAGTTCATAGATCTTAGTTCAAGGTCAATAAAAAGTGATTGATGGGTAACCATTATGTTCCGAGGGACAGAAGCTGTCCTGGTGCTTTATCAGTGGTCAATGCTAATGTACTCATTTCCAGCCAATCACTAACAAGGTGGACCCATTGCTAAGAAACAGGAGTAAAAGAAAAAAGAAAGAGCAACATAAAAATGGGCTACACTGTATTGAGGGCATCAGCAAAGGAGACTTTTCCTCCAGAGTAAGTGGTTGCCCTGCCCACAGCCTTCCTAAAGGCCCAGCTCCCATCAAGAATCAGGACATGATGGAAATAGAAGCCATCAGGTCTCATTTTCCTTTCCACTTCACTCTTCTTCCCTTTCCCTCTTTCCTTCCCTCCATCTGCATTTTCTAGATTTGCTCACATTTTCTACATTGCTTGTCAGTTTCTGAAAATAAAAAAAAAGTCAACATTTTGTTACTTGTTTATACCGTGTGATGCCCACTTTCAGCATGAGTCATGCAAACAAAGGATTAGCGCACGGAGTGCTGAAATATAAGGCGTCTGCGAGGCTAGTTTCAGATCTGTTGAAAGACATATGCATTTCCTTCCTCTGGTCCCAATTTAAATTTACTGTAATTCTGAGGCTGCCTGTTTCACTTGAGACTGTATATGAGTGCTGCTGGTAAATACAACAGCTCTTTTTGTCCCACATTATGGTCAAGGTATATTTCAGAGTAGGTATAATTGTGATGGTGCTATTTCATGAGCAGGTTTGGGGAATGTGAATGGTTCAGATGCATTTTAGAAGGAGCCAGTCCTTTGCCAGAATAAGAAAATGTAATGAAAAAGGAGGACTCTTTCTATATGTGATGAGGGGCATAGTGTGTCTGTAATCTGACTTTGTAACAATTGGTTTCCCTACAATAATTTAGAAGCTACATTAGCCTGATTATCGGAATTTCTTGTTTAGAACCTAGATACATTCTTGATATGTTCCCGATAGTATATTTATGGAAATGACTTCAACCAATTACATTATCTCTTATTCCTTTGGCCTCTGTGTGGTTCACCAGACAGGAACCAGGCTGCCTGAGTGTGCAACCCAGATACCTCAGAGCAGCAGGAAGAGAGTTTAAAATCACCCTGCGCTGCTGTGTGGTCCGAAGCGACTCCTCAGCAAAGGCGTGTGATGCCCCTGAGGCTTTGGTGTGGGGGTGTTTTTAGTCAGAAATGTCTTGGCCGACTTTGCTTTCAGGGACAGTCTTGCTGACTGTATTCCACCTGAGGCTGTCTCCTGGCATGCGACTAATAAGAGTGGCATTGATGACAACAATGATAAATTTACCTTAACTGTAGCAGCACTGAGATGAATCTGAGAAGAATCCTCAGTCTCCTTAATGCCACTATTTTTATGAATAATGATACTTTATCACTTCCAAACCCTGTTCCATGTCATGGGGCAGGTAGTATTCAGTTTACAAGCACTCAAACTGAGGCACTGAGAAGCTCACGTGTGGACTCCCTGCTGCTGATGCTGCTAATGCTGTAAGCAGATGAGATTCAAACCCAGTCCCCTGACTCCACAGTGACTCACAATCTCTGACACTGAGGTCCTATCCCATGGCAAGACTTCACAGGGCTATGACAGTCTTCAGATTCTTCTGTGACTCCTTGTCCTCTGAATCTGCCATGGGGGCAACACTGTGAGACTGCCCAGAAGGGCACATCCCTCTCCCTTGTCCACATGCGGCTGTCAATGGACTGAGTCCCAGAAGGGGGATTTCGCCAGCATCCGCACTGCGCTGGAAGCATTTTCCAGCTGCACAAGATGAGCTGGGATTTAATGTTTCCTGTGGAGAAAACACCTGCTTCTCCAAAGCTGATCTCAGCCATTCTACCAAGGTCCACGTTTAAAAAAATCAACAGATAGGACTTTTGCAAATGGGAAGGGTACCAAGAGATAGAGAAAAGGGGGCGGGGTGATGAGGAAGGGAAGGAAACAAAGAAGATTAAGATGTGTTATGTGCATGTACCAACTCCCCACAGTGGATGGAATCATTATGTACTGCAAACGTGTACTAATGAAAAATATTTTTTACAAGTGGGCAGAAAGGGCAGCACTTATCTTGGGTCAAGTTAAAAGAGTTGTGTGATTATGATTTTCATCTTCCTCTTTCTTAAGTTAGATATTGTGATCTGTTTGGCAGCTGGTAACGGGCAAGCAAATGGTGAGGACAGAAAGAGGGGAGACTGCTTCGTATGGAGCCTTGCCTTCCAGGATGCGGAAGACACAGAGAGTCCGCGTCTGTGGGAAACCGCAGAAGTCAGCCTGCCGGAGTGTGGGGCTGCGGGGAACAAGAGCCTTGGAGAGCCGAGATATCTTAAGCTTTGTTTGGCAAAACCAATTCTTTATTTCCCCACCCTTCTCAGGAGAGGGCTACCAGAGCTAAGAGAAACGTCCCTGAGAAAGAAGTGGTTATTTACAGCACAGATAAGAGGCTGCCAGGTTTAATTTTCGCTCGATCCTCTAAAAGCATACAACTTGAAACCAGTTTCATGAAATAACTCCTGGATTTCAGAAGCAGATTGCACTGGGCCAGAAAACCCAAACCACTAAGTTTCCTACGGATGAAGTGGACAGGGGCCGGCAACCCTCAAGGCATTTTTATCTTTTGGACACTGCTCCTCAGGCCAGGGAGTGTGGAACTTCTGAGAAGGCCAGGGAGGGCTGCTTGGAGTCCCAGCTCCAGGGCACCTTCCATGACTATGTGAACTTGCCCTGCCCTGGAATCCCACAAACCTGGGCTGATGGACTCAGTCTACGTTTCCTTGTGTGGGGCTGTGTGAGAGGCAGACGGCACCCAGTGGGATCCAAAGCCAGCAATTCTGGAGTAGGGAAGACTTCAAGGCCTCTGTATTCAATTAGTCCATGGTGTTCACACATAGGAAAGAAGGTCTTGCCTTCAGTAACTACAGTATACAATGATTTATTCCATATCTCAAACTAACTGGAAGAGTTCAAAACTTCCATTACATACAAGGGGTGATGGAAAGATACAGTGAATGTTTAAATAAAAAATAATACAGCAAAAGACACATTGTCAAGAATGATGGGATATCTATATTCAAAGCAAGGGGGAATATTTTAAATGTTTTGGGGGGATTAATGGCAAATGTATGTTTTAATATAATAAATTTTTTAATTTAAACATTTACTGTATTTTATCATCACCCCTCACTGATAAAACATTTATAGCAATTTCTGTCAAATAAAAACATTACAGTGTGTCCTTATCCATCTTGTTCACTGGGTGGGGTACTATTAGACTTCTGGCTCTTCTCCAAAGTCAAAATGACCATGAAAAGTAAACATTCATTGTAAATCAATTCAGGACATCAGATCAGCCATGACAGCACCACTAAAGACACTCACCAAAGAAGACTTCCAGAACTGACTGCTTCAGAAAATGGCAAGAATAACGGGATAAGTGTGTTCAAAGTAACGGTGTTATTTAGGGAGAATTAAAAAAAAAATTTTTTTTACTGTAATTAGTTTTTAAAAATTCAAACAGTGACCTTTTAAAAAAATTATAGCTTGTAGAAATGGCAAAAGGTTTGTGGAGATAAAAATCCCTGATTTGATAATTACACATTGTATTCATGAAGCAAATTATCACACTGTATCCCATAAATATGTGCAGATATTTCATGCCTTGAGGTCTCACCCTTAAATGAACAGACCCTGAGCTGTGCCTCTTTGCTGTCCCTCCAGAGGGGTCTCTGGCTAATGTGCCTGTTGTGGTGGACAAGGTCCAGCAGTGGGAAGTCAGATCACTTTCCTTCCCAAACCTGCCACTCCTCTACTGCCTCTGTGACCTCAGTGAACTGATTATTAAATCTTTCAAACTATAATTTCTTCATCCAAAGAGTGGGTATAACAGTACTGATCTTGAAGAATTGCTGAAAAGATGAAATAAATTTGGTTTTCAATATGCCCATTCTACCCTTGGCCAAAAGTAGGCATTGATCTTTTGGGGGCTATGAGGAAAGATTATTGGCTCAGTTGGCTGAAGTTTTGAGATGTTAACATTTGTCAGGTGAAATTGAGGAGCAAAGTGCCAATCTCAAAATTTTCATCACTCTAATTCAGTTCATCTGGCATCCAACAGAATGAATAATGCAGGCACATGCTCTTAGCAAAAGTACCTTCTGAAGCAGTGGGTTTCATACCTTTTGCCTGTGACCCAGTGTAGGAAAATCACAACAATGTGCATTATATACACAGAGTGTTTATATGAAATCTGGAGCAAAATTTTCTTGAAACAACACCCTTACATACAAAACACTCTGCTATTTTCTATTCTATTTCAAAAAATTCTTGTGATGACCTCCTTGATTGATTTTACATCTGTTTATGGATCACAACCTTCAGTTCGAGAACTAGTGCCTTATCTTCCCTGTGAGCAGGGTTGATTGGAACCCTTGCAAAAAGGTACAGGGTGCAGGGAGGCATCACTCAGAGGAGGCAGACTGTGTGGACCTGGGTCTTGTTTATCCTAAGCCAGCCCTGAATTCTCTCTCTCTCTTATCTTTGATTGGTTAGAAGTCAGCATATGACATAACTCTTGCCCAAGAGACAAGAAGGTACGTCTTCCAGGGACTCCTGGAAATGGTTTTCCATCTCTAAAAAAGGGACACTTCTGGCCCCTAACACTGCTGTCCACATGTGCTGACTGGATGCAGAGCAGCACCTTGGGGTACTGCTTGGGCTGGTAATTATAGTACTGTAATCTGCCAACACTGAACCCAGACATCACAGGGCACAGCGCAGAGGGAGAGCCTCCATTCCTGATGGCACTGAGGAATCCTGAATCTACCAGTCTTGGTAGCTTTACTTCAAATTATAAGAGAAAATCTACTTTATTTATTGTTTTAGCTTCTTTTAGCTGGGGATATCCATTGTCAACATCCCAAATAATAAGCTGGTCTATTATTCGGCCTCTGGAACACTTGGTATGAATTTTTAACTTTAAATCTTCTAGAAACCGATTCAGTCCACTTAATTTTTCTTGCCTCTGGAACACATGCTATAAATGTTTAACTTTAAATCTTCTAGAAACCGATTCAGTCCACTTAATTTTCCCCTTCAAAGATAGTGTTTAGTTGGATTCACAACCTGAAACAGGGATTGTTTCTTGTAAACTGTGTAATGAATGAATTGATCTTAACATTTTAGTTAACCAGTGCAACATGTAATTTAAGCTATGTGGTTTGGGACAAATTACTTAGCCTCTGTGTGTCTCATTTTTCCATCTGTTCATATGACAAGGATGTTAGACTAGAGATTATTTTCATACCTGAATTTTGTGATGCAATAGGAAAGTGTCTCCATGAATTTCATAGCAGAAAAGTGTCTACCTCTAAATGGCTGCCATGGCCATTACTATAACCAAACTATAAACATTTTTTTTAATTAAAATTTTTTTTTATTTTTAAAGAGGGTAAAATTAAACAGAACAAAACACATCATAAGATAACAATGTAAGAGACACAGATTTCAAAGCAAGATAACTGGAGATCTTCACTGTCTATCATATTGTCCCTTGTTTTCTTCCAAATAGTTGTCCATATCTTCACATATAATGAATTCATACAAAACAAAATAGTATAGAACTGATCAGAACAGGATGGTGAAGACATTTTAGGTCTTCGAGACCAGACAATAAGGAAGTCAACAATGGCTGCCATAATGTCTCTCATTCTCTTCAAAATAGCTGTCCATACCTTCATGTATGTTGAAATCAAACAAAACAAAACAGACTAAAATCACTCTGAACAAAGAATAATAAATAGTATTGCTGGATTTCACATCATGATGCTGCGGAATCAGCATTTAGTGTCTCTTTTTCTTCAAAGTAGCATTATATTATTGATTCGCATAAACTTTTTAGAAGTTCTACACATGCATGAGTCTCTACATGTATACCTATCCTTTCTGTATTAGAGGGAAAAACAGAACAAACCAAGACAAAACAAAGCAAATTCCTAGACACACACGAAATGAAAGACATATAAACAATAGCAAAGAGCCCAGACTACTGACAGTATAGGCCTTCTAAACAAGGTGGTAGGAGCATAACTAGGGTTGTTATTTTACATACTGATCTTCAAAAGTTCCTCAGATACAGTAACATGCACAATTGTTCCAATCCTATGAACGTTAACTATTTTGTTCCAAGAACTTACATAGCTGTAGCACAATCATCTTAGCTATCCTAAGTGTGTTTATATACTTTTATACATTTCTTCTTTTCCCTGCCTTTTTATTTTTCCTCATTTTCCCTGAGATATTATTTTTCCCCTTTAAGCAGATTCTTATCCTTTCACTGAAATTATTGATTTTTTTGTATCATATGTACTCTTACCGTTTCTTACACTAGGGAAACTATATGTTATTTACACACATGAGTTTGATTTATTTCACTTATGAGTATGGTCTTGAGTTGCATCCATTTACTTATAAATATCTCAATGTGATCATTCTTTATAGCAGAATGGTACTCCATTGTATAAAAATACCACATCTTTTTTTTTAATTTTAAAGAGAATAAAACAAAAGAGGACAGATCTAAGCAGATCAGAACAGAATAATGTAAGCAACACAGCACTTCACAACAAGACAATTGGATATTAGCAGTAGCTATCATAATGTCTCTTTCTTTGAGATAATTGAGCTTAGCTTTATACGCAATAATGTCAAACATAACAAAATAGAATAAAACCACTCAAGAGAATGAAAGTATTGCAAGGCATTCTGAACCAAATAACCGAAGATGAACAATGGCTGCTATAATATCTCTTTTTCCATAAAAATTTTGTTTATACTGTCATACATATTAAAATCCAATAAGACACAACGTGATAGAACCAATGGTAATAGAAAAACAAGAGCATGGTAGGACTTCAGAGCAAGATGATATTAAATCAAGAACGGCTGCCATATTGTCTTGCCTTCAAAGTAACTATTCATATGACTACATATATTAAGATCAAACAAAACAGAATAAAACCATTCCAATCAATGAATGAAAACCTAAGACTTCAAAGCAGTATAATGGTGAACCATGATTTCCATAAAATCTTCTGTACTCTTACCATGTCTTACACTAGGGAGATTATATGGTATTTATACATTTGAGTTTGATTTATTTCACTTATGAGTATAGATTCAAGTTGCATCCATTTATTTATAAATATCTCAATGTGATCATTCTTTATAGCTGAGTAGTACTCCATTGTATAAAAGTACCACAATTTTTTTATCCATTCCTTGGTTGATGGGCACTTAGGTTGTTTCTAAGATCTGGCTATTACAAATTGTGCTGCTATAAACATGGGTGCGCATATATCACTGTGGTAAGATGTTTTCAGATCTTCTGGGAATGTGCCTAAGAGTGGAATAGCTGGGTCAAATGGGACCTCCAACCCCAGCTTTTTGAGGAATTTCCAGATTGACCTACACAGTGGTTGCACCAGTCTACACTCCCACCAACAGTGCAGAAGAGTTCCTTTTTTCCTCACAGCCTCTCCAGCATTTGTTATTGGTAGTTTTCTTGATCCTGCCCATTCTTTCTGGAGTGAGATGAAACCTCAGTATTGTTTTAATTTGCATTTCTCTAATGACCAATGATGATGAACATTTTTTCATGTATTTATTTGCCATTCATATTTCTTCATCTGAGAACTGTGTGTTCATCTTGGATGCCCATTTTTGGATTGGGTGTTTGAACTTTGGGGGTCTGATTTTTTTTTAATTCTTTATAAGTTCTAGACAGAAGTCTTTTGTCTGAGGGACAGTTCACTAAGATTTTTTTCCCAGTTTGTAGGTTTTCTTTTCACTCTGCTGGAGATTTCTTTGGACATGCAGAAACTCTTTAATAAGACATGATCCCAGTTATTGATGCTGGGAAGTATTTCCCGTGCAATTTGGTTCTTGTTCATGAATTCTCTACCTACCCCTATGTCTTCAAGATTTTTACCTACTTTGTCTTGCAACAGATTTAGTGTTTCTGTTTTAATATTTAGATCTTTGATCCATTTGGATTTTAGTTTAGTACATGGTGATAGGCATGGGTCTAATTTTAGTTTTTGGCATATGAATAGCCAGTTTTTCCAGCACCGTTTATTAAAGAGACTATCATTCCTCCAGTGAACATGCTTGGCCCCTTTATCAAAGATAAGGTGGTTGAGGGTGTTTTTAGTTGTATCTTCTAGTCTATTCCATTGATCTTCAGGTCTGTTTTTATTCCAATACCATGTTGATTTTATTACGTAGCTTTGTAGTATAACTTCAAGTCAGGGATTGTGATGCCTCCTGCCTTGGCTTTGCTGCTTAGAATTGCCTTTGCTATTCTAGGTCTCTTCTGGTTCCAGATGAATTTTAGGAGTGATTTCTCTAGATCTATGAGGTATGTTAGTGGTAAAAAATACCACATCTTTTTTTATCCATTCCTCAGTTGATGGGCATTTAGGTTGTTTTCAAGATCTAGCTATTATAAATTGTGCTGCTATAAACATGGGTGCACATATATCACTGTGGTATCATGTTTTCAGTTCTTCTGGGAATATGCCCAGAAGTGAGATAGCTGGGACTTCCAAACCCAGCTTTTTGAGGAACCTCCAGACTAACTTCCACAGTGGTTGCACCAGTCTACACTCCCACCAACAGTGCAGAAGAGTTCCTTTTTTCCTCACAGCCTCTCCAGCATTTGTTATTGGTAGTTTTCTTGATCCTGCCCATTCTTTCTGGAGTGAGATGAAACCTCAGTATTGTTTTAATTTGCATTTCTCTAAAGACCAGTGATGCTGAACATTTTTTCATGTATTTATTTGCCATTTGTATTTCTTCATCTGAAAACTATGTATTCATCTCAGATGCCCATTTTTGGAATGGGTCTTTGAATTTTGGGGATCTGATTTTTTTTAATTCTTTATATATTCTAGACAGAAGTCCTTTGTCTGAGGGACCGTTCACTAAAATTTTTTCCCATTTTGTGGGTTTTCTTTTGGCTATGCTGGAGATTTCTTTAGACATGCAAAAAATCTTTAATTGGACATGATCCCAGTTATTGATTCTGGGAAGTATTTGCTGTGTGATTTGATTCTTGTTCATTAATTCTCTACCTACCCTATATCTTCAAGATTTCTACTTACTTTGTCTTCAAACAAATTTAGTCAAACTATAAAAATTTAAACAGAAACTTTTATTAGGAAAGTGCAGGGTAGGGTTGGTCATATCTTGAGTTTTGACAGAAGAAGGCTAGCAATCAGAGGGCCTGGATTAAAAGCTGGCTTTCCCATTTGGTGGCCACAATGACTCATGGGCTACATTGTCCCCTACATATAAATCTGTGTTGGACACTTTTGTTTGTTATGAGCATATTTTCCCTTCCATGAGTAGGGGGAAGTGTCATTGCTCTATCTGCTGGCTTTTCAGGGTGGTGTGAAAATCATTAAATACTGTACATGAAAGCTATGCAAAAGCTGTTTTTCCTGCTTTGGTGATGTAAACCCAAAGTCCACCTTTAGCTTGTGAAATTCAGTGTTATGATTCCAACAACCATATATGCTCCAGATGCCAATTTTATGTTGTGCCCTAAGATTCTCTTTCCTCCCTGTCTTTTTCTTTTTTCTTTTTTTTTTAGCTTAATAGAAAGCACAGTCCACTGATTTTATTCCAGAGATTTTCTCACTTGTCAAATAATCTTCATTGTTTCTATAGACAGGGAACTGAGAAAATGACCTAAGGGTACAGGATTGAGTTTGGGGTCTGGTATAGACCTATTTGGAATTGGCTTTCTCTTAGCATATCTAAATTTTCATTCGAATACATTATTGATTCAGAACTCAAAGCACTGAATGAATTGTACATATGTAAATAAGTTGATCTGTTGTTCTCTGACAATGTGACCTGGTTTTAAACAAAATGGAAATAATTAGTATTCTAAACTAAGTGTATGAAGTCAGGCTCTTCTTTTTTTCTTCCAGTATGAAGTTCTGCAGGTCTTGCTCATTTTTATTGGCAATCTAAGCTAAAATACCAAGAGATTAAATGATTTCCCTACCCTGGCAAGTCTCTTTCACAAAACCCATCACAGAGCTGGGCCAATCCTGGACTCTGCTCCTAATGACCATCCCATATGTCTCTAAAAATAGACCATTATCAAATACACTTTAGGATTAGACAACAACCATGACTCTCAATTTTCCTTCCTTCCCTCTCATCTGATTTTAAATGATCTCTGACAGTCAGGATGTGATAAGTCTACTGTGCTCAGAGTTCAGAGTTCTGAACACAATTTTCCAACATGAGACAGGCTAGAAATACCTTTTTCAGACAAAACATGGAAATCCTATCAACTGGTGGTGAATTAGCTCTGAGTTTCTTCTTCCCTCTCCGGAAGTGTGCCTTGGGTCTCTTGCCCTTGTCAGCACCAGCTCTGTGGATCTGGTTCTAAACCATCTCCATGGTAACACTCAATCTCCACGTCCACAACATTGTGGACAGCTGGTCTCTAGCTTGCCTTTGTTTCATGCAAATTGGTCAGCAAGGTCCAGAAGTCCATGACCCTGCTCATCCCAGCTTTGTTTTGTCTAAACTCTTTTGTGCAAAGAGGAAACCCAGCATTTGAACGCATGCTCTGGACTGTGTTGGCATGGTGTGCTGCAGAATAAATCACAGCTCCTTTCTTCCAGAACAGCTGGAAATGAACACTTTTATTGGGCAGGAGAGTCTGGCCAAAACAGGCCTGGGATGAGACAGAATCATCATTTTTAGAATCCTGACTTTGTAGAGAGAGGGCTTCTTGTCTTTGTATGTCACGAGTCCCTTCCCTTGCAGGTGGTTGCTGAGTTGAAACTGCTCCCATGGCACATATCCCACCTGCTTGTGGTTTGCATTGGTTGGCAAAGCCTGTATCTTTCTAATCTATGTGCACAAAAGGCCAATTTGTTATTGACACTGCTGGAAAAGTCATGAGAGGAGGTTTAATTTAGTACAATATATTAAAATATAACCCAAACAGAAGAGTATGGATCTGCCTTCTATTTCAAATACCACAATATCACAGCTTGGGTAATTGTTAATGAAAAGAGGTTTGTTGTGGGTTATGGTTCTGAAAGTGCAATGTTGAGGGACCACATCTGGTGATGGCCTTGTTGCTGACAGATCCCCAAGGTGGCACAGGGAACAACATGGCAAAAGATAGGGAGCAGGTATATGTTTACATGTTTCTTCTAGAGCCTGTCTCTTTCTCTTCTTATAAAGTCACCAGGATTTAATTGTGGGGCTCTACCCTGATGACTCCCAAAAGCCTACTCCCCTTCCTTTTTTTGCAATGCTGAAGATCAAACCCAGGACCCCCACACACTAGTCAATTGTTCCACCAATGAGCTACCATATGTCATGGTGGAACAGCTACTGGGAGTCCAGCCTTGAGGATGGAGGGTGAGGACTTCCAGAGAACAGGAATTCGGGACAAGCAAGACCTACAACACTGCAGTGCTGGTTCTACAACCAAAGTTCCAAAGCTTTGTGCTCCAACAATCCATGTGAGAGGTCTGCTTTGTTTGTGTTTGAGTTCAAAGGTCTAACATAACTCCTGCGGATCTAACATAGCCAAGCTAAAGATGGCCAGTTTATGGACCTATGACTCTTATCTCTTGCCTCACCTGTGGTAGGCATTTGTAATACACTACCAAACTGTTGCTTGTTAAGCTTCAGAATCCTTCTCAACACAGTATTCCAGGCAATCAGCACTGTCTGGGCAGGTGGCACATGAAATGAGCAGTGGCTGAAAGGTTTCCTGGGAAGCTTATCAGCAGTCTTCTCATGCCAGTGGCAACAACATTTTGTTAGCATGTGTGAAAGTAGGGGTTGAGATCACTGAGCTGAACAGATTAGAGAGAGCATCCCCATAAATTGTCAAGGTACCCTCTTCCCTATCTGTAGTCTTGTTACAAACCCAAGGAACCCATCTAAGCCTTTTTTTCCTGAGAAGCCTCAATCAGAGCAAGGCCTACTGCTTGTTCAGGTCTAAGACAGTTAGTCGTCAATCATGGGCTCTGGATTCAGCCTCTAAGGGAACTCCTCAAAAGTTGCAGGAAACATTTACTTCTGAGCTCTGGGAAGGCATCAGTAAAGGAACAACCATGGGAGAAGCTTGTTTCCTCCTTGCCTAGGTCCCCAGGCCCCATCCAAAGAGACGCAGTGGCCAACTGACCTGGCAGACTTCCCAGTGGACAACTCAAACTTGGTCTTCTTATTTATTCTCTCCTCCTCCTCATGGCTTCCTGGTGGTTAAGTAAAATAATCAAATTTAGATGAATTTTATGTAAATGAGAGGGCTGGGAATTAAACATTTGGCTGCCCTCATGATGACTGTGTGGGAAGATGGCCTATTACTCAAGGAACACTTCTTGACTCCATTGGTCCTTGTTGTGTTCCCACCCTCCAGCTTTGAGAAAGGCTGTGGAACAGACAGACATGAGGAGACCTGGGCTGCCTCTACCAGACTCAGTGCTAGCTTCAAATTCCTTTGCTTTTCTGGTCTTGGTAAGCTCATCTTTAAAATGTGGGGTTGGTGAAGACCAAGTGTCCTTGTTCTCAATATTATCATTTTAAGCTCCAACCCTCTCAATAATAATAATAATAATAATAATAACAATTATTATTATTAGTGTTTACTTGGAAAGGTGCTAGAATTTTACATACATCCTCTCAGTTCTCATAGGAGGCAAACGGAAACAGTTACCTTTGTATTATACTCATGCATCACTATTCAGTCCTGCTACTCTTGCAGAAATGCCCTAAATATAGTGGCTTTAAATAAGATAGTTTATGTTTCTCCCATGTTTACAAAAAACAAAACAAAAAAACCCCAAAAAACAAGAAAACATCTGGAGGTGGGCTGGCTCAGTGGTGTCATCCAGATGTCTTTCTGCTCTACCATCCTTGGCATGTTGTATCAAAGTCCCCTCATGGTCCAAGGTAGCTGCAATAACTCCAGTCATCTCATCTCCATTTTAGGCAGCAAGTGACAGGAGGAGAGAATAAAAGGGCCATTGTCTTCTATTCCTAGAAATTCCAGCACTATTTTCTTTATGTTTTGTTGGTTAGAAGTTAGCCAAAAAGATGCTGAGATGTACAGTCACTGTATCCCAGTCAGCAGAGTAACACAGGTGGCTATTTGAGTCCTGTTGCAGATGAGAATGGATATCAGAGGAGATGCTACAGTTTATCCACCTCTCTCAAGCAATGGAGAGCCAGGAAAAGTGTGGCAGAGCCACCATCCTCTTAAGGACAGCGATGGAGGTGGGACTCGAGCCCAGGCAGTGTGCATGCTGCTCTTAAGTGCTTTGCTCCTTGGTCCTCCTTGGATTGCCTTGCTGCTTCTTTATCCTTATCAGAAGCTTCAGGAACTCTCGTTGGCTCTAAGTTTCGTTCTTCTGTGTCATGAGAGCATTTCATTGAGGCTTCATATTTGACCACCTGTAAAGCTCAGGCAAGTTGGGCAGGGCTGCCAGCCTGAGGAGGAACCACCCTTTAGCCAGGACCCTCTTGTCACCAGCAGATGCATTGCTTATAGGGTCTTCTCTGGGCCTCAGGCTCAGTCCTTACTCAAGACACCCTTAATCCCTCCTGATTTTGGCATCCCTTGGCTCTCGCCTTGGCATTTCCACCCTCTATCCTGAGTGCCCTCACTTCCTGTCTACCTTAATCCAGAGCACTACAGACTGGCAATTTACAAAGAAATGCATTTCTGAAGGCTCTTGTATCTGGTAGGGCCTTGGTGCTGCCTCATCACAGAGTGGGAGGGCAGTTGAGCATATGTGACATACCAATAGGAAATCAGGCAAACTCAACATTTTTATGAGGAACTTGGTCAGGGCACTAGTCATCCATGGGGCAGAGCCTTTATGACCTCGTCACCTCTTAAAGGTTCCAACTCTTAATATCATTTCAATGGCATTGAAATTTCACTCTGACCTTTGGAGGGGATATTAAACCACAGCACTGTCCTTACTTTATTCTGGAATATACTAGTACCTTTCTTCTTGGAGCATATATAAAGAAAAACAGTGGGATAACTCTTTGCTGTAAAATTTCAGGTGGTGTAAGTTGGAGGTCCTTCCCTGACCAAGCCTTTAGAACTACCCTACAAAGACACCACCTTTTTTTTTTTTTGACTCCTACTAGGGTTGGTTTGTCTGTCTCCTCCTCCCCTCTTCTTGTTCATCCAGAGAGGTCTAAGAGCTAGACACACACAGCACACTGGAGGTCAGCCACCTTGGCATAACTTGGGAGTTTTTGGAAATGCAGGGCAGCAGACTTTCTCTGCAGTGTAACAGATCACTAGGTGATTCTCAGGGCGCACCACAGGCTTGGGAAACACTGGCCTAAGAAACCAAGCTGTCAGGCTTCTAATGAGTAACTATTGAAGCCATTTGTCTCAGAGTTTGCTTAGAAAAATACATTGCTTATTTTAGAAGAAATTGAATGGAGAAAAAAAAAGCAAAAATCAGGTACTAAATAAAATAATTGCCACTTATAGCACAGTCTTGGTGCCTATTGCTTATCCAGTGTGCCATGCAAATGTCAACAGTTCATTGACTGATTGATATAGGAATGTGAACCAGAAAGAAGAGACAAAAAATCTTCATGCTTAGATTTCTTCTTACAATTCCCTGGTAAAATTACTCAAATCAGTGCACCTAAGTTTCCAAATGGCTTTTGCAAACCAGATAAGCTTGGCATTTTGGGTTCATGTAATTGGTCAGTTTTGTTGAGAGACTGAAAAAGCACCATTGTCCAAAAAACTATTTTAGGATACAATCTAGATTTAAAAGCCAGCATGTGACTCACTTTAGATTGTTAAAAGCTCAGAGGAGAGAGCTTGTGTACACTCAATCTCTTTGTATTTATATCTTCTAGTAGTGCAGATACCTGAAAGAACAACAGAGCTATTTATTTCTACGAGCCCAGGCTTAAATTGTGGAGCTCATAAAAGAATTTCATTTGGCATTTTAAAAACATTCCTGCCATAGATTCTTCATGAACAGAGAGATTCATGAATTGATTTTATACTTGAATAGGCAGCATGATGTAGTGGTTCAAAGCATGGGCTGCAGGATTAGACCAGCATTAACTCATTACTTTTACCAGCTCTGAGAGGTGAGAAAAATGACCTGTCATTTCTGTAGGACTCAGAGCAGTGGTGTATTACATACAGGAAGTTCTGGGTAAACATTTACTGTTTGCATGTGTTCCTGCAATACCTAAACATCTGGTTTGCCTTTTAATTTTATAGTCTATGACATGGAGACAGAGGTTCAAGCTCTCTGCTGCAAGACCTATGGGGGAAGAGGAGTGACCTTACCCTGGTGTTCGGGACAGCTCTGTGTAGGTCAACACCCACCCAGCAGCTGTATGGGAATTTCTTCACACAGATGTTCATTCCCCTGGAAACCAGGTGGGGTCAATGAGAAGAACAGAATCTGCTTTTAGTTCAGGCCCTGAATTATCTTTGTATATTGACCTCTTTTCCCTCTACTTCTAACCCAGAGTAATTTTCACCTTTTCAGTCCTGCGTGAGGGGCACTATGGCCTGAGTTTTCACTGGAAACCAAGTTGGTCTGTGACAACTGGGAGAAGGACGGCAACTTCAGCTGCTATTAACAGCAGAACACTTTTAAGTAATGAAGCTCAAAGCTACTCCTTCCCCAGGGCTTTGATAATTCTTCCCACCAATTATAGCACTTTACCAAGATTAACTAATTAATCCTCCCCACATACCCCAGAGACAAAATTAAAGCTTATTCTTTCACATGTGTAATGCACCTTTTATCTAAGGATTACTAACACTGATGCACTTGTCTCCCGTGACAACATTGCAAGTTTCCAAGATGACAAGGAAAATGTTCATTACCATTTCAAGAACCAGGAACAAAGGGGGGAAAAAAAACCCTTCCAGGACACAGAGGCAAGGATGCAGGGGTAGGTGAACAGGGCTATGTCGACAAGATTACCATGGGAACAAACTGGTGGCCTTCTAAAAGGACTTGTGGCCTCTCCCCACTCTGGTCATCTTCCAATTCATGGGGGTTGCACCCATAAGAAAGAACAGGAAGACTCAGTCATGGGGTTAGTCATGCACATATTTAGCTTCCTAAAAAAATCCTCGCATTCCTACTGTCCCACCTGTCTCCATCCCTCTGGTGCTTGCACCTCTATTTACCAAAGTTCTGCTTGTGACTGGAGATGAAAAAGAGCCAGGAGCCAAACCCTGTGAGGAGGACGGAACTTGTGTAAGAGCCCTCATATGGAGATTAGGTAGGAAAGAAGGCAGAAGTCAGTCATCATAAAAGTCCAATTGTAAAAACATACACTCTACAAAACTAATTGATATTAAATGAGCCTAATACAATCACTATGAGATTGCTTATGGACCATGATAACGATGATGTAAAGTTATCTTGAGGGGCTGAGGATAGATCTGAGTGGTAGAGCACTTGCCTAGCATATATGGGACCCTGGGTTTGGTGTCCATATACTGTCACAGTTTGAATGACTGCAGAACAATAAAGTTGTCAAGAAGACCAAAAATCTGTTGAAAAGTATGACTGAGAAAGTTTTCCCAACCAAGCATCGAAATTATCATTATGTTATAATAGGTGAATTAGTGTCACGCAATTTTAAGAATAGACTTACAAATTAATAACTATAAGCAAAATTCTCATAATAGATACGAATGAATGAATTTTGAACATCATAAATGTGAGATTTATTTATTTATTTATTTATTTATTTATTTATTTATCGGCTCGAACTCACAACCTTGTGCTTGCCAGACAGGCTTAGTCCCCAGTTCATGAGTTTATTTTAGTAGGAAATATTTACCCTGGTCAGTTAATGATGATAGGACAATTAGTTTACCCAAAAAAGGGTAACATTTGTGTTTATTCTTTAAAAGTGATTTTTTTTAATTTGTGACTTTTTTAAGGAAGTCATTTTTTTTTTCATTTTACCACAAAGGTAGCATCCCTCATTTATTTATTTATTTACTATTATTATTTTAAAGGTAGTAAAATACAACAGGACAAGACAGAACAAAGCCAGTTGAGACAGGGTAGTGAGATTGGTACAGAACTTCACAGCAGTTACCGGGGTAACAGTAATAGGTACCAGAGTATATCTTGTTATCTTCATAATAGTTGTTCTTTCAATCAGGTATAGCAAAATCAAATGAAATACAGAACATTATAGAACTTATCAAAACAGAATATTGAATAGATCAGTACAACTAATCAGAACAAAGCAAAACAATAATATTTGCCTTCAAAGAGAGGGTAGAAGGAAATCCCCCCTATTTGCTACACTGCATATGGTCAACCTCCCAAGAGATGCTCAGACCTCTGGCTCCCATTTGATATTGGCGGGGGGGTGGGGGGTGGGAGTGGGGGTTGGGGAGTAGGATGTTTGAGTCTCAGCCCACACGCTGGTAGCTCATGGCTGCTCACCAGGGAGGCGGGTTAGTTGCTTGGTTTCTCAGAGCCCTAAGTTCCAACATGGCATGGATCTCAGGAGTTGCTGGGTGGTTTGCCGCCTGGGATGGCTGCAGCTTGCCCGAGCCACGACTGCTTACCAGGAAGGCAGGCTGGGTTGCTTGATTCTTAAGGAAGTCATTTTAAAAATAAAAAAGTATACATTTATCTGATCTTCAGTGAGAAAGCAAAGGTTAAAATCATGAATAAAATCTTGACAGATTGGATTATCTAGGAATAAAATTTTAGGTTAAGAAAACATAAACTTAAAAGATAACAACTGAGAGAAAATAAAACATTCAAACAGCAAATAAATAAGTGGCTTTAATATATAAAGAGCTTTTTAAAAATTTTTTTTATTTAAAGAGAAACAAAAGTATGTAAAGGGTAGAGATCATACAGAATTCCAAAAAAAAGATAAACAATAAGAAATCACTAGTTGATAAATTACATATTGTCCTCTTAGAAATAGTTGTTCAAGTTATAAAATTAAAGCATACAAAATAGATATTCAAACTGTGACAGTATAAACAGCTACGCATGCATGAATCTCTACATGTATTTCTATCCTTTCTGTATTAGAGGGAAAAATAAATCTTAGCAAGACAAAACAAAATAAATTCCTATAAAAACATGAAACTATAAAGTCATATAAAACCACAGTACAAGGTGATCTGCAATGATTGCTGTGTTGTTTCTTGTTATCTTCAATAGAATTGTCTATATCATCAGGCATAATTGAATATAGCAGTATAATTGAATATAGCAGTCCATAAAAATATTAGTAAAAATAAAACATTGTAGACAATATAAAACTTCAAAGACAGGTAATAATCAAACCAGAGTGGCTATTCTAGTGAATCTTGTCATCTTAAGTGCAGTTACCTATACTCTCAGACTTGATACTATCAATCATAACAGCTTTGAGTAAAATCTATCAATACAAAACAGTGATCCAACAAACCAGATTCAATTATGATCAGTCATGGTAAAACTGTGTAGGTTTTACAGAACTTTAGATTAAGTTAATAGGAAATTAAGGATGATTACCGTACTATACCCTGTTATTTTCAGGATTATTGTCTGTGCCCTCAAATCTAGTACAGGTAGAATGACTGGAACAGAATATAATACATCTAAGCAGAGTAGTGTGAGTAATGTGGGTTTTAAATCCTGGTGCACTATTAACGATATAGCGTATCAAGGCCATCTATCTATATTAGAGTTTCTAGTTATCCTTCTCTGCCTCATTTCTGCTATGCTATTTTTCTGCCTTTGTTTGTCTAGTTTTCTCCTTCATTCTACTGCCTGCCCCACTCATTGAGGCCTTTCTGCCACTGTTCCTAAAATCCTGGTATTTTTTTTCTCTCTCTCTAGAATGTCATTCAGTATTCTCTGCAGGGTTGGATTGGTGGTCACAAACTCGCCCAGTTCCTCTTTGTCATGGAAGCATGTTGTTTCTCCATTAATTTCTAGTGACAGTTTTTCAGGGTACATCAATCTAGGCTGGAGGCCACCTACCTTCAGGACTTAGAAGACTTCACTCCAAGCTCTTTTTGATCTGATGGTCTGTGTCGAGAAGTCAGCCG